>JAUZSX010346953.1:0-10290 GCA_034780655.1 Idiosepius hallami
CAGCCCTACTAATAAGTAAAGAATTAAAAGAAATGGTAAAATCACAAAATAGTCAAGTCTGTGACAAGAATATTCTTCAAAAAAAATATTGCCATATCTTTATTTATCATAGTAATATAAATTAGATTTCATTCATCACAACCACATTAAAATGAATTTAGATTTAAATAGAATAAAACTCAAAGTCCAATTTATTAAATAATCTAATAATATTAAAAAAAAAAATGTTTTTTTAAATTTTTTTTGGTTTCTCTAATCCTTTTCCATGAAAGCTTATCAATCAAAATTTCAATGGATTATCATTTTCTAATCTGATTTCTGTTGTAAACTTGATTATTTCCTTCACATGAGCTGAGCACTTAAAAAAATATATAAAAATATATAAAATATTTTTTTTCAATAATTAATATCCACTTAAAAAAAATCATAGTTTCCAGGGTTTTGAGTTGGTTTCTTTACAGGGCAGTGCTTAGGGCCTCCACAGACCCCACAGTTGCTGGGGGCCGCTAGCTACCTAGGGGTCGCAAGGTTCCTTGGCTTTACAAATATTTCGTAATGCAAAAATTTACCAAAATAATTAATTATATTAGGATTAACTAGAAAATCTTTATCAACCTTGAAATATACATCTAATTAATCTTTCTTTCTGTCTTTCTCTTTCTTTCTCTCTGTGTCTTTGATGAAAGGGCAAGATTTCTTTTTAGGGGAAAAGGGGTCACAAGGCGCATTCTGTGTCAGGCCGTTAAATGGCTAAGCATGGCACTGTTTCTTTACAAAGCAAAATATCTACGGTTGAATTGCTTTTAGTCTAATAGATATGGGGTATGAACGTTGGGATTGGACCGGTTCATTATATATGTAGAGAGAATAAAATCAACCAATCACAGAACAGAGAAGATATTATTTACCTTATTTAATAAAGCCAAATTCAGAGAAATTATTACTTTGCAAAATTCCAAGCTACAGAGACCAGACTTTTGCTATTATTACTGATACTACTATATAGTTGGATTACTACTACTACTAATGCCTAAATATTCGTTTGGATCTGTTACTGTTCTAAAGTAAATTCCTTTTCATTTTTCTAAGGATCAACTTATACCAAAGAAAATGGCTTATGATACAAGAGGATCTGTTACTGTCCTAAAGTAAATTCCTTTTCATTTTTCTAAGGATCAACTTATACCAAAGAAAATGGCTTATGAAACAAGATCAACCTCATGACTTGGTTACCTAAAATGGTTAACAGCAACAATTAACATCAAAGCAAGATTATGAATGACATTTTCGGGATTCAGTTAAATGCAATTATATTCAATTTGTTGATTTATGGAGATTTCTTTAAATCAAGCTTTGGTAATTTTGTTCATTTTGTAGTTTTGGAAGCAGCAGTGGAGAAAGATTTAATTTATGAAAGACAGTTGTGTCACTTTAAAGTGGAATTCTTGTATGTATAAGCAATGCTACAGTGATGGATATTTCTATCTGTATCTATGTTGGCATACTGACCTCTACAAGCTTAGCTGGCTCAACCACTGAACACACAAGATTCAGTGGCGAGTCTCACTGGAATATAAAATTCACGTGTAACCATGACCCAGACACTAACCTGGATATTTACAGCCCTGGGGCAAGACTCGGTATTAGATATTCTTGAATGGTCACTCATCCAACCAAACTTGATGTAGCCCAAATTCGGTGATCTGATATGAACTTGGCCATATTCAATGATGGATAGGATTGTTTGTTTGTTTGTACTTTAACGGCATATCAACCTTTTAAGGTTATTTTAATGCCGAGAATAATTACTTATGATAAACGTTTTTTTTTATACATATGTTTTTTTTAAAAATAAACAAGTTGTACTATTTGATCCATAGCTGGAGAGAAGATGGAGGATTCATACCTTTCTCAAGGGTTTAATTCGATTTGATAGATAGGAAGCAATACACACAATATACTTGGCTCGCTTACATTTATTACTTCAAAGAAAGTATGCAGTAAATAAAATACACTAAATCACCTCAAATTTTGGATAAAAATCCTTTATTTTTATTTATTTTATGGTCTTAGACTCAGTGAAGAAGTAGTTTGTTGATAGAAACAATTTTCAAAAAGCTATCATTTCAATTAGTTTCATAGTATTTTCCTTATTAAAAAAATTTGTTAACAGTAAAGTTAATTATTTAATTATTTTTTGAAGTTCTTGAAATGAGGGGTGATAAATTCTACAAGCATTATTCAGGCTATTGAGTCAATGTAAGTGACCTGAAGAAGACCAAAGGGTAATTCAATCGAAACATAGCAAGATACAAATTAATAAGGATAAGGACAATAGTCTGAATAATGGTTTTAGAATAAATTATTCAAATTCCAAATTTGGACCATAAGGTGTGCCAATCTAGATTACTTCATTATAGTAATACATACTAGTCCATTATTTAACAATTGTATGGTAGCTTCTATTTGTATGCATTTTTTAATTTGGTACATTTATTCATCAACCGTTACACCCAGTGGTGCGTTGGGTAGAAAATTTACTTTTTGCTGTTTTCGTAGCATACTTGTTTTATGAGAAAGAGTTGCTAGCCTTATGCTCAACCCCCAACCTAGAAGACCTGTTTAAGGATTTTGAAATCAGTGTTGCCCTTCACCTAGATGAGTTACTCTCCGAGTTAACGAGCCCCATCTGCCCGAGGCAGCTAAAGGTAGATGCAATGGTTGTAACTGGGAATTGAACTCACATAATATGATTCAAGAGCTTTTACCAATACTCCACCTCGCCACCCTAATTTGGTACATGTTTAACAATAATTCCAAGAGTTTTTTGTTCAGAAATACTTGACTCCATATTCCCAAACATTTCCTGACAGTATGGGTGGCTAAGTAAGCAGAGAATAATTGCTAAAAATATTGTGCTTGGGTACAGAACATTAAATAATCATTACTGTTTCACAATCAATAATGGAAGATATTTGGCTTTGTTTTTCCAAATTAAAAACAATTTAAAAGATTTTTTTCTCCAAATCTAGAGTTTTTTTTTGCTTGGAATTTTATTGATTTTAATTTGAACTTTCTTTTTCCACATCATCTGCCAATATTTAGGAGTTTTAGATTGTTTTTTTTCTTTTTTTATAAATCAATGCAGTAACTGTACTTAGCATTGGTAGGGCATCATTTAGCTGCATAGCAAAATAAGGCAGGCATTATCCATTAAACTCTATGCTAGATATAAATACTTGGTTTAATTTTAGAAGTCCACCATCATTTATTTACTAACTTATACCGGGGATCCAAAAAGTTACTCTGCACTATTGAAATTTAAATAAACTAATAAACAGTAAATTTTATTATAAAACATTTAGATAATACAATTTTTAATCAATAAAAGAGTTTACAGAGTGTTCAAAAAGTTAATGTGCACTATGAATATATAGAAATTTAAATAAACTAATAAACAGTAAATTTTTTTATAAAACATTTAGACGATACAATTTTTACCAATAAAAAGGTTTGATTTATTTACAATATCACATCTTATCTTTAAGGAAATGATAGAAATGTCTTCCATTAGTATTAAGACATTATTTTCTACTGCACAGCAACTTTTTGGACACCCAGCATATTTCTATTTCATCACTTCTCTTACACAAACCAGAATTTAACCAAAGTACTATTTATTTCTTAATTTTATATCACTATTTTCTATTATATTTGATTATTGTCAACTTTTCAAATTAGTTATTTTTAACCTGCAGTAAATCTACGGTTTGGAATTTTTTAAAATAATTTTTGATTCAAAACTTTTAATTTGTTTGAAACATAAACCTTTATAATGCCTAAGAAGAAAAAGACTTATGACTTTGGAAAAAAATAAAGCATGGAAAAAATCAGTTGAAGTATTTTTTCTTATTTTAAAAGTAAATCTATGATTTAATAAATTTTTAATAATTTTTTATTTAAGACTTTAATTTGTTTGAAACATACACCTTTATAATGACTCCAGTAGAAAAAGACTTTTGATGCTGGAAGAAAATATGACAAAGCATGGGAAAAATCAATTTTAGTATTTTTATCTTAGTTTAAAAGTAAATTTACAATTTCAAATAATTTTTTATTAAAAACTTTTAATTTGTTTTCAATATAAACCTTTCTAATGCCTAAGTGGAAAACAAAAAAAAACAACTTTTGATGCTGGAAGAAAATATAACAAAATATGGGAAAAATCAATTTAAGGATTTTTATCTTATTTTTTCCATTTGGTATAAAAATCTTAATTTGGCTTTTTTTAAATAAATTTTTTTTTTGCTTCTTATTTTTCTTTTTGTGCTTTTTCTGGTCTGGAAACTCTGCTATCATCAAGTGATAAACTCTGCTATCATCGAGTGATAAACCCTGCTATCATCGAGTGATAAACTCTGCTATCATCGAGTGATAAACTCTGCTATCATCGAGTGATAAACTCTGCTATCACCATGTGATAAACTCTGCTATCATCAAGTGATAAACTCTGCTATCATCAAGTGATAAACTCCGCTATCATCAAGTGTTAAACTCCGCTATCATCAAGTGATAAACCCTACTATCATCAAGTGATAAACTCTGCTATCACCATGTGATAAACTCTGCTATCACCATGTGATAAACTCTGCTATCACCATGTGATAAACAATGATAAAAATTTGCATTCCTTTTCCATTGTTGTTACAAGGGCTTTTGTGATATTTTTCATCAAAAGTTCCTCTCCAAGATTAATCTGGTTCCACTGAGATTTGGCCAAGGTTAGACATTTTGAAATAAAAGAAGAATAAGCAACAAAGCACATTTTTTTTTAACGCTGATGCAGGGGCTCTATGTTGCAAATGAAACATACTGCCATTTGCGGGGGATTTTTCCAAAACAAAAAAACAATATTTACAAATCAAATTATTTCCTTATTCTTTTTATTAATCAATTCTTGTTATTATTAAATAGTGTTTATTATTAAATAGTGTTTATTATTGTGTCCACACTCTTTGATTTATTTCTATATTAATTAATCTGTCCTAACGAAGAGAAACATTTATCATTACTCACTCCACCCTCCCTCCCTCCCAATCTATTTTTATGTCATAGAGTGTCACTGTCACTGAGTGAATAAGCCCCCCCCCCACTTATATTGGCTTTTTCTAAACTTGACCAAAAGCTTTCTTTTTTATTTCATTGCTTGATTTATTCTTGTTTTTTTCTTTTTTTTTCATCTTTGTATTTCATTAAGAATAATTTGCACAAAAATTGATTAACGTTTTCTTTTTCCAGCCAATAACAACCCCTTCTTTTTTTTTTTTTTTTTTTTGGCTTTCTGCCGGGAGGAGATAGTTGTTGTTGTTGATGATCTGTTTGTTCATTTGCTGATGACTGGTTGGTCGTGGTGATTGGTGGTGTGTTACATGCTGGAATGGTGCATCTATTGTTGCAAGCAGGTGCATTAATAAGGAAAATAACAAAATTAAGCTGTCTGTCCAAATATTCTAAACCAGGTGACCCCAGACCAGTGCCAGTCCGTAAATCATTTTGTACGGGCCGCAAAGAATGAATAAACATGATTAAAGTCTAAATATTAATTTACTTGTCTGATGTCCATCCAATGCCACAAAACAATCATTACAAAGATCAATAAAAGAGGAACAAATTACCTCCCTTTATTATTTACTCTCTCTTTACAGAAATTATTTTATATTTGTTTTATTTTATTGTGGGTTTTAAAAATTTTCAACTACCATGGAATTTCCACGGGTTTTATAACTCTATATAAATGTTTTTGCTTCAACTGATTCTACATTTTGGTGAGTTGATATTATAGTGTAATAATAATTCATGAAAGTGTCTAATCTAAAATGTAATCATTGCATTCAGATTACATGCTAAACATAATGACAAAGGTTAACCTTAATGTTTCTACTCAGTCGTTGAAAAAGTGTCTCTGTGTTAAACGGGTCAGCAAGAAATTAATTTATAGAAGAAGCCTCATCTCAAAAGAAGTGAAATAACTATGAAAGATGAGGACATTAGTCAGAAAGAAATTGATTTATAGACATAAGATTTTGGTCAGACACGGACGGGTATTAGAAAATGACGGTTTACAAAAATATAGATGATTTTATACCTTTCCCAAGCATACTTTAGAAAAATATAGAAAAAAGAATGAAATTGACAAAAACAAATAATTTGTATATTTTTATGCAGACCACGGGGATTAATGGTTGTGGGCAACTGGTTTAGAATTTGGTCTTAGCTTTATTTTGAATACACTATGTTTTGGACTATTTACTCTTTTGGGGCTTTTTCAAGTTTTCAGACCATAGTTAGCATCATAAATATACATATTATCGTGCCTCATCTCATGGATTCAGGAAAAACAAAATCAAATAATAAACGAAAAAAAGAATTTGATGTTTAAATAAAAATTGGATAATTTTTTAACTTCAAATTAAATTAAAGAAAAGCACGCGGGCCCCCTCCTGATAATAAATGTTTTTCAAATTTTAATCCTTTGGAACCTGACTTAGCCAATATTTTAGTCCTCCATCTCTAGAACGGCTCTGATTATTGGATAGTTGGTAATTTTGTTGTGAAATCCTGTCCTAGTATGGTCAAGTCACGTTGGAGACACCAGAGCCTTTTCAGTACTAAGATGGGTGTGACCACTTAGGAATATCAGGCACTACTACTGGTCCGTCAGGTTGGGAGTTAGAATAGGGCTAACAACCGAATTCTGTAAAAGAGAGAATGGTGGTACAGAAACCGCACATTGAACGACGACAGATGTTGTCCTTGCGGCCCTATGTTCCCCAGTGGAATCAAGAGGTTAAAACAAAAAAACAAATGTCCTGCCGGTGCCCAAAGTGCACCCTGTGGCACAGGCACCCACCATCAAGGCCAATAGGAATTCGGAGTGTAAAGGATTAAAAAGACAGAAAGTAACAAAGGCATCCCTAATTTTAGGGATACCGATAAGGACTTCAATTCAATTTGAAAGCCGTTCGCTTGTATAAACTAATAAATACTATGAAAAACCAACAAAAACGTCACAAAAAGTGACACAGCAACAGTAACACACATTATCGACACCGGACCGACCGACCGACAACCGACACCGCACAAAAGCCACAACACGCGACGATAACCACTTTTAATATCTTTTCATGTGATTAATTCAAAATTGTAAAAAGTCAAATCCTTGAGGCTTGATAAATTTTACAACCATTATTCATACTATATTGTCATAAAGTGGTTGTTCATATTATTTTTGATCCATCCTCTTTTTCGGAAATCTAGTTTTAGAGTTATTTTTTTTTATTGTTATTAAATTATTTTTATTCATCTTAAAATGATTTCAAATGTATTTTTATTTATTTTATTATTTTCATAAAAGGGCGTCCATCAATTTTTCAAAATGTTCCCATTAAAAATTATTTAAAATTTTCGTTTTTAAACACCTAAACACCTCCCTTCCTTCACAAAATAAATAAATAAGTAGTAAAAAAAGAAAAACGTTTACGTTTTAACTTATTTGTTGTTGTTTATTGATGCTATTTCAAGACTAGAAAAATTAATTACGTGATATCGGTCGCAGCAGCAACCCCGACTGACTCAGTCGGTCGGTGTCCAGTAAGCAAGCAAGCGAGGCAAATATCAGCCGAAACATTATAATAACATGAGTTCTAAAAAAAACCTGTTAAACCTTCCAAATTCAGACTAAAGATGTATTAAATCAATGTTAAAGAAATCAATACCAAAACAAGAAACAAAAGTATCGTCAACTGAAAACAAAGAATTTGATATTTATTTTTAATTCTTGAGATGATGATGATGATGAGATGATCAATTTTATAGTATTATTCGGACTATTGTCCTCATCTTTATTTCTATTTGTTTTACGTTTGTTTCACAACGTTTAATTTAGGTTAATTCGACTGGAACGTATTGAAAGAAATAGAAATAAAGATGAGGAAAATAGTCCGAAAAATACTTATAAAAAAAGACTTTTATGGTTTTATTAAAATCCTAACCATTTAAGAATCAAGTCAAGTCGGTAACAACAACAACACAATCCAAGAAAAAAAATGTGACTGGAGACTAAAGAGTGTGACTACAAATTGTGACACAATCTACAAAAACATTAAAAATAAAAGCTGAGTAAATGATTCTGGTCGGTGGTTCTGGTTACTAAAACTGATATTTGTTTAAAAATTTTAATCGATTATTCAATTAAAAAATATTTATCCGCCTAACGATCAATCGAAGTAGTTGGTAGGACTCACTTGCTCCAATTTATAGTTAGAGTGCTCGGTGTTGTAGCAGATAAAATCCAAACACGGAATCAGTGGCTACAAACAAGCTCTTCTTGATATCGAACACGAAAACACTCCGTCTATAAATTTGAAGAAGTCCCACCAACACTCAGGTCCACTCTAGACAGATTTAAAAAAAAAACACAACAACCATAGGCCGCCGCCGGGTTTAGATTTATCTGCTGTGATTTTAATTTTACAACAAATTAAAAGTAATAAATATTTTATCAATTAAAAAATTAATAAATAAACCTAAGCAAATAAAAATAATATTCTCAAATACTTATTACGAAAAATAATTTAACAAACAAGTATTCTTTCTGATGTGTTTTGGGAAAATAATGAGTTAAACCATTAATAAAACAAAAATAAACCATTAATAAAACAAAATTTTTAAAAAAGACAGAGAAAAAAAGATGTAAACAAAATTTATTTCCAAACTTAAAAAAAAAACATTAAATTATTTTTTGAATATATTTTTCACGTAATTTGTTTCAATTTTTGAAATCGTTAATGTTTTAGAGAAAAACCCTAATTTCTTATTTTTTCTTTTTACTTTTAAAGGTTTAAACGTGACAGTGGATGATGACAATAATCCTATAAGTAATTAATTAAATTAATGAAAGTTTTGTTTAAAATCCCATGCAATGAATGAATGCACATAAAAACAACAAAAACATTATTCAGATATTTTTTTATAATCTAAAGATATTGAAACTAAATGCACCAAATGGTGATAATAATAATAATAATAAAAGTAATACTAATAACAGAAATAATAATAATAATAACGATGATAAATAATATTAACAAACCTGAAAGGCCAGACATTTTTCAGTGGTAGTTCGTGTCGTGTAGTTGTTTGAAGAGGATATCTTGATAAAATTCAGCCTCGTATGGTTTTTTTAAAGCGTGTCAAAATGCCAATAAGTGAACGGACAAAGGCTAGAATGGTCCTGGAATGCTGCCAATCGATTTGCAAGACTTGACACACTATTTTGCACCAAATGAAGACAGAAAAAAAAGACCGACTCTTTAGCAGAGTTCAGAGACCAAAACGTCGTCCATTGAGAGAACAACAACAAACCGACTAAAGCCAACTAGAGTTATCGCCCTTGATTTAAATCCTCTAAGATGATCGTTCCAAAAAAAAAAAAGTTCTTAAAATTTTAATACTGATACTACTTGTATTTGGCTGGCTTCCGTAGCTGGAAGCAAATAATAAATAAAATAAAAACGATAAGTTTTAATAAAATTTGAATGTACTACTTAAAAGCAATCTCAAAACTGTTTAGTGCTAATGAATAGATATATATTTTTTCTTAAATTAATAAAATAAATAGGAGACATCCAATGTGTAGTGGTTGGTGATTATTGTGTGGTGGTGGTGTTGTTGTTGGTGTACTGGCTGGTGTTATGTGAGAGTGTGTGGAGTGTGGACTGTTAGTGTTTGTTGCTCATGATAACAAAAAAAGTTATGGTTTAGAATATATTAGGCCAAAATATTGAATAGTGGAAGTAAGTACACAGAGGGCCGTACTTAGCGTCCCCGCAGACCCTGCAACTGCAGGGATTGGGGTGGCAAGCTTCCTAGGGGCCACAAAGGCTCATTGGCTTCACAGCAGAGCACATAAGTGCCAAATTAATTAATTATTAAGATTAGATAAAGAAAATCATTATCACACTTCACTTAATGATGAAATATACATCTTAGAGCAATCAGTCCATCTTTCTGTCTCTCTTTATATATATATTTGTGTGTGTGTGTGTATACACACACAAGAATATATATATAGTCAGCGAAGTTAGAGTGTATATTGGTAAAAGCTTGGGCTCTCTGGAATCGTAGTACATGAGTCAAAACCATAGCATTCACCTTAAAAATGGCATTGTGCCAAACGTGGTCGGTGTAAGTAAATATGATATATATATATATATATATATATATATATATATA
>JAUZSX010346964.1:0-10290 GCA_034780655.1 Idiosepius hallami
TTTCTGAAATTTTGCATGAAGTTGTAACTTTGGTCAGGTTAGAAAGTGACATTCTCCGATTTTTGAAAAAAAATCTCCTTAGCCCCCCAAATGCCCCAAAACAGCCAAAAATAACCTTTTCCGGCCTATAACTTTTGATCCATCCGTTCAATTGTTTTGAAACTTGGCCAAAATGTGGACGGTATTGTTCATTTCACAGATTAAATAGTGTTTACCCCAGGAAAAATTTGTTTTGCGTCCCTCAGGGACTTTTAGACTTTTGTCATTTGGCCCCACTTCCATGTATCAGGTCCATGTCGCTTATGCCTTGTCTTTGGCGATGCCTATCTTTGTCATGACTTGTGAGTCGTATTAAGTGATGGAAGAGTCGCAAGCAGAGTTTTCAAAAAAGTGTGGGAAGCAGAGTTGTTTTCCTTACGTAGAGCATTGGTAAAAGTTCGGACTATGGAATCGTATTACACGAGTTCAAATCTCAGTCAAAACCATTACATTCACCTTTAGCTACCTCGGCTAGATGGGGCTCGTTAACTCGGGAGAGCAACTCATCTAGATGAAGGGCAATACTGAATTCAAAAAGCACAGTTATACAGAGCATGTAAAAAATGGCCTTGTGCCAAACTTGGGTTTGTGCTCGACCAAGTACAAGGGTCACGAGGGTAGAGCAGTGGTAGAAGCTTGAACTCTGGAATCGTGGGCCATGTTGCCTGCCCCCAAGAAAATATGTATATTATGAAGTGAATGTATATTATAAAGTTACCTTGAAGTTAAAATTTAAAAAAACACAGCGGATCTTGTCATATGCAGTCTTCATTGTCAAAGACCACCTGTCAGCAATGACAGTTTTTTGTATATACAAAACGAATTCTGGCATTGGCTTATCTCTGACTTGATTGCTCAAGAATGAACCTTCACTGAGTAAAACACCTGTTACAAAACTCATTTCCTTAACACTAATAGAGATGGTTGGGCGGGGAGGTGGAGCATTGGTAAAAAGCTTGGACTATGGAATCGTATGACGCAAGTTCAAATCCCAGTCAAAACCATTGCATCTAACTTTAGCTACCTCAGGCAGATAGGGCTTCTTTATTCGAGAGAGTAGCTCATTTAGGTGAAGGGCAACATTGATTTCCAAAGCCCACAAAAGGTCCTCTAGCTTGGGGGTTGAGCATAGGGCTTGTGACTCTTTCTTGTAAAAGCTAGTATGCTATGGCAACAGCAAATACAAATTTGTTACCCAACACACCACTGGGTGTAAAGGTTGATGAATGAATGAAGATGGTTGGTTGCTTACAGCAAGATCGAATGTATTTTGTTCCAAAACAATTAAGGCTAACTTACTTGAAAAGACTGTTTCCCTTTTCGGGTGTTTGAGGACAACCCTGTTCTGTAGCTCAATCATTTCTATACATGAAAACCCATTCCAATAATAACCCCAGTTGCAAAAGCATTGAAAGCTTCCAACCGTGTTCTTGCAGATCATGTTTTCAGCACAGTTGTCTAGGCCTTCTTCGCATTCATCAATATCTAACAAAGATAATAACAAACATTAAGTCTTCCTTGAATTCATTGACAATGATACACAGGTCATTCCAAAAGTAATGCCTCCAAAACTTTTATTCCTTCTATTTGGATCAGAAGGGATTGAAAATTGCATCATCATCATGACTGAACTCGTGTATTCATGACCTGAAAGTTTCATCTATTGCTGACAGATATTGTCCATGTGAGACTCTAAGAAAGAAATCTCTGTCATGGATATGCATCAAAAGCAGAGATGTGTAATTGTATTCCTCCAAGCAGAAAAAATTGAACCAATCAAAATTCATTGGCACCTGTTAAACACATGAAACTGATGCAGTTGATGTCAGCCGAGTTTGGAAATGGGTGCGTTGATTTCAGAGTGACGACAGAGATGTGAGTGACAAAGCATATGCCAGACATGAAAATGGCAAAAATGCATGAGAATAGTGTTGACTCTGTAGAAAATTAAATTCTGGTGCGCAAAAGGTTGCTTGTTTTAATGGTACAATTCCTTTGTGTCTTAGCAAAAATAAAACTTTTTCGTTAAAAATAGGAGGAATTAGTTTTGGAATTACTTTTATTAAACAAGGTTAATTGTTTAAAAGAAATTTGGGATGTCAGTTTCTGCACCGCCGACCAACCTCACCCCTGGAACAAAAGCTGGAAAGTTTATCAAGATCGACCAGTAGAACAGAAAAACAAGACAGTAGAAAGAACGTGGAAAGACCAGACTACAGCAAGATTGCCAGATTGGCTTTTGTATCGCAAAATTTGAATAATTTGGTCTTTTTTAAAATTGTATTGTCTTGAAATTTATATTTTATCCTTTATAGGTTTGGCCTTTACTTTCTATTATCTAATTATTGTCAACTTTTCAACTTGGTTATTTTTAACTGTTGTGGTGTTAGTTAGTTGAAAAAAAGACAAGACAATGGGAGACTGTTAAAACGTGTATTACAGATATATACAAAGTATATGGCCGCCGGGGCGACCTGCTCCGAGACGGCGTCGAGGCGACTGCCCTGCCTCAAAGTGGCTCTCAAAGTGTCTCCTCAGTCGCACGCATGCGCCAACCTTTGCTGAGTCGGGCTAGTCTATATCGAGGGGTGATTTACTCTCCAACATTAACCTACCATAAATCTATTGGAAATATTTTTTATAATGTTTGATTAGGGACTTAATTTGTTTGAAACGTAATTCTTTATAATCCTTAAGTAGGAAAAGACTGAAGATGCTGGAAGAAAATATAATAAAGCATAGGAAAAAATCAATTTATGTATTTATCTTATTTTATCATTTGGTATAAATAGATATAAAAATTGTAATTTGACCATTTTTTATCTGTATTTATATTGTTTTAGCAATTTTTTGCTTGTCATTTGGCCTTTTGTGCTTTTTCTGGTCTGGCAACCCTGGACAACAGATTACTATGACCATTTACATTTGCCAGAGAGGTAGATAGACAAAAGTCTTGAATGCAGAAGTAGAGAGTGTGATAGTTAGTGTATAGATGAAAATGATTGTGAGCAGGGAAAAGGAAAACTGCTATCTTTTGATTATTTTTTTGTGGACAGATCAATTCTATCACTTGTAAAATCATCAAAGAATAGTACAAAACCCAGAAGCTCTAAATAGATTGCAAGTTTCATTTTATTTGGCAACAACCTAGGCATAACATATTTTTGGAGTCTATAAAAAACATCAAGAACCTAAAGGCAACTCTCTATCTCTTCATTGCTACAATACTAAGTTGAGTTGTTGTTTGACTAGTTTTGTAAACTTGCCCAATCCATAGGTTTATCATTTGAAAATATCTACTTACCAACACACAGTCCAAGTCGTTTGTTCCAAGTAAACCCAGCCTGCATTATTTCACATCTGCAACTGTAATTGAAGTCATTTTTTATTAGATGTAAAAAGTCTGTGTTTTTCTTTGGGTTAACAGAACACCAAGAATCCTGAAGGCTTAAACAGGGATTTCCCGGGTCTCTTCTGATGTCCTTCACGGTGCCGTGGGTCTTACGCCCATAACAATAATCTAGACAAAATATAGATAAAAACAGACAACAATCATTCATGAAAAATTATTACACTAGCATATTTCCAATACACACTTCTCACTTAGGATTTTGGGGTTTCATCAAGGAGATAATTAGTTTGAGTCATTGGATAGTATTTAAGGTCTTTCAGCATCATACTCTCTCTGTAGACTGAATCTATTTATGAAATGCTATTTTCGATATTGAACTGTTTGCAAGCAGTAACTTCATAATTCTGAGATGCCCCATTAAGTGAACTAAAGAAGTACCTAACAACAAATAGATAGGATGCAAATCACAGCCTTTTATTGTTAATCCAGAAACAATAAATTAAAAAGATGCCAACAATATTTGATACAAAATATATTGATTACTTTTACTCCCAGAAGATAATATAAAAACCATGAATTGAGCTGTGTAGGGTGTCAACATTTTGTGTGTAAACATTTGTGAATGCCCAATTAAAATTAAAATGTAAAAAACGAAATTGCCTATTTAGTTTGTTTCATGACATGTCAACCTTTTGGTCATTTGATACCTAAAACAATCATTTTTATAAACATGTTTTTGTCAAAACAGTTTTAATAATAGTCCAAATTCATCTTGAAAGATAATTATGTCCATTCAGCAAAATAGTCAAACAATAACTAAAGATCACAGTTGTGTGTAGGGAATTATATAATCCATTTTTCTTTCTGGTTGGTCTATTTTGGTACACCCCTAGGTACAAATGGGATCATTTGAATCGTAGCAGTCATACCCCATAGTCATGAAACTAAAAATATTAAAAATGATATTTTTATATTTATTCTTTACTTTTATTGATTTTTACATTGAAACACACGTCGTTTTTTTTTTTTATTACTCGGACTTTTGTCCTCATATTAGGTTTTTAGATGTTTCTACACTACGTTTCGGCTTAGTCTCACTCAGGCCGTTTTCAGGTGTTTTTTAACCCTAACCCCAGATAGGGATGCTTGGTCTCGTCACCGAATCGTCAGTAATCACTGCCTTCAATAGTTGTTGTCTATCCCTCTGGCCAACATGGGTAGGAATTGAAACTGCTATCTTCTGACAATGCTCATATGGAACCGAAGAGACTCCAAACGGCCTGAAGGAGACTAAGCTGAAACATTGTGTAGAAACATCTAAAAACCTACTAAGATGAGGACAAAAGTCCAAATAGTAAAGTTAATTCCTGATATTTTTACTTCTGAAACATTCATTTCATTATTAAATGAAATTGTAACAACACTGATAGGAAAGAAAGTGTCCCCAGTGTAGGAACATGATAGAGAGGGAACGTTTGTCTCTAGAGTTGAATACCTGTCTTGGGGAGGAAAGTTGTAGTGTCTATGTTGGAGTAGTTGTCTCAGTGTTGCTATCAGAATGTAGTAGTAAGTTCTTTTGTCCGTTGTAGAGAGGGGGTGGATACGTGAGCTCGCGAGCTTGCTTTGATCGGTGGTTGAGAACTCAACTACTGTTCAGTTCGGTTCAAAACACGTGGTCAGCAACTGTTGTAAATCTGACTGCAACTTTCTGTCAAAGTCGGTATTGAAAATGCCGTATCTGCTACAAAATATTTCAATGCCAAAAGACATGTTGGCTTTTTTCTAAATAGATCTCCATTCTGATATTTTTATATTCCTTACTCTTTTTTGATTTCATAGATATTGTGTTTGCGATATTCATCTCATTCTTATTCACAGTGTTTTGTATTAAACATTTTATAACAATTATTCTGGCCCAATATAGAGGAATATTTTGATCTTACCTGGACAGAAACTCAAATCTGCACAAAGAAATGGTCTTTTGAATTGAGAAAGGCGAATGTCTTTGATGGAAGGTCCGGATGGCCGGGACATCCTCATTTGATTCTTAGTGTATTTATCTCCGTGTTGACGAAGAACACTGAAATCCAGGCATTGAAACTTGTCTTTTTTAGCATTGTCCAACAAAAGAAGTTTTTCTATTCTTTTCATAGTAAACCAACACATGTAGTATGAAGCTGTGGCCTGGGAAAAAATATAGAAAATCATATTTAACAATTCAGTTAAATATAACTATTTTTTTGCGTCAGGGAAGGTAGAGCAAAGATAGAGGAGCTTAGATTTTGGGATTGTATTATGCAAGTTCAAATCACAGCTAAAATGGTTATTTTCACTTTTAGCTACCTTGGACTGATAAGATCTGTTAACTCAACAAGATTAACTTATCTAGGTTTAAGAATAGCACTTAATCTGAATCCTGGGTAGATGAGTCTTTTCAACTATGATTTTTAATAAATATATAAGAATTAAAAAAAAAAAAACGTGTGTACAAAATGATGTTACTGAAAATATTTTTAGGTGCACAGGGACTTTTTGATCACCCGTATCATTATTTTCTCTATTTTCTTTTTTATTCTACTTAATTGAATTTTTTTTTTTTTTGATGTTGTTTGAAAAATAAGAGCTTACCAGGAATTCAAATCTTTACTGTTCTGAATCTAGACTCAAAGGTTCCGAAGAATCTGTTTCTGTGTATTCGCTAATTTCTCGAACACAACTATTGAAGCCATTATCGCAAGCTTTTCTCACAATTGGGTGGAGACCATCGAGACGTGGAAGCGGGAAACTTCGATAAAAATACTGTAAAAGTGATTTTTTTTTTTTTTGTGAGGCATTGAAAAGAGAGAAAAAAAATAACTAAAAGTTAGACCGTAGTTTTTATTTTTATTTTTGAGATGAGGCATCGTAATTTAGGTATTAACTTTATTATTAAAATACCTACTAAGATGAGAACAAAAGTCCGAATAATAAAGTTAATACCTAAAAGTTAGATATTTATCAAATTGCTCTGAAATATTCACCAATTAAATAATGATAGTAAGATGGGTCAACATTTAAAAATATCAGATACTGTATCTTGCACTGAGTGGGGGTGGAATACCCAGGTTAGTGTCTGGGGGCGCAGTTAAACCACTGGAGAAATGTACCCTTAATCTTTGGTTAGACAGACTAGGGACCGCTTTGTGAAGTTCAAATTCCCATGCGACTCACCACTGAATCAGTGGTTGAGCCGGCTAAACCTGCAGAGGTTAGTATGCCAACACACACACACGCAATTAAACAATGAAATCTATGGTAATTTAGTTTTTTTATTGTTACTTCAGTAACAGTAAATTATTCTTAACATGCACAAACAATGGATGTAATAGAATTAATGCAGCACAACACCCAGCATGGAAGGCATTACTTTAGTAGTAATGGGTGTAATTCATTCATTTATATCGTATCACACAGTGATATACGTGATGTAACAATTGGTTTTCTCAAAAGGAGTAGCAGGGGCACCGGGTGCAGGTTTGTTACTTGCAGTACCTGGTATTATTAAATGGTCACTCATCTAACCACTGACCAGGCTCAACGTTGCTTAACTTTGGTGATCTGCCGCAAAATGGTGTCTTTAACACGACTTGGCAGAAGAGATGCAGGCAGGCCTATTTGTTACTGTACCTTGAATTGCTGAGAGATCATCCATCTAAATACTGAAGAGGCTGAAACTTTGGTGATCCGACAGGAAACAGTATTTGTACCTGATTTGATCATCTATATATTAATACGATAAAACTTTGTTGCTTATCATGACGTCATTCGCTAACAAACTTTTGATTGGATAATATGAACAATCAAGAAAAATTTGGATAAAAAATATGGATGTCATTTTATTTTTACGTTAATTTTTAAAAGTTATTTTTTAATTTACACTCTGATCTAAATTAATTGGATGTTAATTTTAATATTGAAGAAAGTTTTCATTGTTTATGTGATGAAAAGGTTCATGCTTATGTGAGGTCTAAGTTATTAACTACCGTGGAATTTACACGGGTTCTGCTAGTACTGTTATAATTGTTGACAGCATGGGTTTTAAAATTTAAACATGTTTTTACCTTAACTCTAAAGTTTGCATTTTGACGAGGGTCGTATCCAGTGTATTTGTGTCTTGCCAACAATGCTGCCACAATAAAGAGCCGAGACGGGGAAAGCTTCTTCTGTATGTTGTTTTTTTGTTTACTTCGAAGTGTCCGAAAAGAGCGAGTCTTGGATTTTATAAACTGATGAATCAACTCCTGGATTTCAGGAAAAAGGCCTTGAAGAAGTTTGACAATTTGGTGTCTTGATTTTGAAAAGAAAATAAAGACAATAACATTAAACCATTTGCGTCGTAACATTTTTGCAGCCCAGGGTGGTCGTAATGTGATCCCCGGACCACTGATGATCCGTTAATGTTCAAAATTCCAAAAAGCCCAAAAAATATTCATTTTAATGGAACTACAATCAAGGATCTAATTCAACTTAAAATATTTATTTTCATTGGACTGATACAGTTTATTTTTGTTTGTTTTTTATAAATCCGTTTAAAAACAGTAATACTACAAACTTAATTCATTTTGGTTATAAAATTTCAGATTTTTTGTTGGCTTTTTATTATTTTTTTTTCCTATTATCTATCTCAAAATACCGCTCCCTGGCACATGCCGCCCCCTCTCCACCCCACCCTTGCTATCCCACTGCATGCATGGAACGAAACATATTGAATATAAATATATAGACACAGGTTCAGGGAGATCATCTTGTAAATTCTAAATTCCATTGAAATTTACTATTTAAAGACTTAACATTCAATTTTTTTTAAACCAAACTTATATAAAATTGTCTTTGAAATTAAACACCTAAACACCATGCATCTGAAATGAATGCATCTAAATGCAGCAGCTGTCGGTCTGTATTCCATTTAAGTACAAGATGGTAATAATGCCCTATCCAGTGATGATCCACACACTGGGTGCCGATATAAAAAAAAAACAACACAAATCAATACTTGTTGGTGCGGATAGCAATAATCGCTTATGACTTTAAATCCATTGCCGTGCAAAATGTCTCAAATTCTGAAAATCTTAAGACGGCAATAATCATCTGTAAAGATGCTGCCAGTGCCAGCCTGCAATTACTTTCTCCGTTGTTATTTGTATTTTATTTATTATTCTTAGAAATTTATTTTGTTTTTTGTTGCTTTTTTTTTACTAATTTTTTTATGTCGTTATTTTTTTGGTAAGGGTATTTTAGTATAAGTAACTTGAGAAGAAAGATGAATAACAAGAAGGAAAAACGGTAAGAAGATAGAAAGAAAAGTTAAAACGAAGAGGGGAAGAAAGAAAGGAAAAGAACGAAAAGAAAGGAGAGGAAAAAAGAAAGGGCATCATTAACCTATCTTTTGGAAGAGTCGCGTTGATCGCTTGAGTCAAATCTGATTGAATGAAATCAAAATGAGAAGATTTTATCGATTCTGGTTTCAACAAAGCCACCTTCCCCGCCACCACTGCTGCTCCACTTTCGTAAAATTTACCATTCTCTTCGACTTTTTCTTGTTTTCCTTTGAGAGACTCTAAAACGTTTGCTTCTGTCGAGTTCGACGAAGAAACAAACAAGAACGTCCCATCATAACCACGTCGTCGTAGCAAGCCATTTTTTTCCCGGACGGAAATTCCAAGTGGAAGATTTAATATATTATGGGCCGTGCAAAAACAGATTTTTATCAAAATATTGACGCGTAGAAAGATAGTTTTATAGAACAAAGTCATTTTTGGTCCATTAAAATTATTGAAGAAACGTTTCCTTACGAATTTATTAACTGCGTTTTTATTGGTTGGTTTTTGTTTGTTGTTGAATGAGTGCGCAAATTGCAGTCATGCATTTTTTTTTTCAATCTTGAATTAGACGCGACGCGGTTTCAAGAAAGTATAACTGTAGTTTGAACTTATCCAAAGTAAGTAGTAAAAGGATTCTAAACTAATGCAATGCATGATTGCTAAATTTAGGTTTATTCATGTTTATTTTCTTTAAGATGATAGACATGCGGTTTCTATGTTTTAAATAAACAATCCTTACAATTAAAACTAATAGTATTGAGTTGGTAGAGATTAGTGTGTGAATTTACTTGCTAAATTTAGGTTTATTGTGTTTATTGTTGTTAAAATAATTTAAAAAAAAACATAAGATTTCCAAGTTTAATATTAATCAAATTTTTTCAGCAATAATGTAGAACTCCAAATTGTTTGAACTTCGTTACGTTGTCCTAAGTACTTGAGGATTATAAACTATAGCTAAAGTTTTTGTACTGGTAATTGAACGTTGTATTTGACCACTTAGGAGAAATTTTATGACTAAAAACTAAATCTAATTTGTTCCAATATCCATTTTACCAAATTTAAAGTCTCTAGACCTATAATTGTAGTAATGAAACTTTAGAACCATTCTTTCAATGGTAGTTTATAAAAGTTCGTTTAAACTCGACCATTTTTTTTAGAAGTTTTTTTCTATACTTATCAAAACAACATTTATATAACAACACTCCCAACTACAAAGTGCATTGAGTGCAACGTGTGAATTTTCAAGAAAATCGGCCCATCAGCCGTTTCGGAGTCCGTAAGGATGAATACACCCTCACACTGAGTTCCATCAAATATAACTTTAGGTATTGTTTAACATTAATCAAAAGTTAGGAATTTCAAGTAGAGTAATGGGATTAAAATATTGTTTTCAGGCAATTATATATATATCGGGTCTGCTGCAAATATTTTTTAGCAATTTTTACGGCTCAAAACCAAGTCTAATTTGTTCCACGAAATAATCAAACCAAACCGCAGATCCCACAATGATAACAACCGTCTACTCATCATTGGTTTTCT
>JAUZSX010346974.1:0-10290 GCA_034780655.1 Idiosepius hallami
TGATATGCCATTATAAAATAATGTTTATCAAAAGTAATTGTTCTTCAATACAAATATAAATCTCTGTGTGTGTGTGTGTGTGTGTGTGTGTGTGTGTACATGCGTATGCTGCTTTTTTTTTTTAGATACTTCAAGCACCTGTTTACCGACTTCTCATCACCCAACTATTCAACACTAGACTTTTCATCACGTCCTTTTTTCATCACCTGGACAATTCATCACCCTGACATCTATAATTTTCATCACCCCAAAGATAAAAAATTACATTTAATCATGTAATAATGTTGATTATGTAATTATGTTTTTATTACGTTAAATTGTTATCCTCTTTGGGGATTATTTTTTACGCGAGATTGTTTAAATCTATAAAGTGAATATCATCGACTTTTTCAAACTTTTAAAAAAAAATAAACAATAAAAAAAATTTATTTTAATTAGTTTATTTTCTATTTTTCATATTTAAAAATCTAAACAAACTTCTTCAAAAAGGTTCATTTTATTTTTTAACTTAATATTAGCAAATATTACAGAAATTTAAAAAAAATGTCTAAGTGTAATGAAGTCCAAGTGATGAAAAGGCTCAGAGTGATGAATTATTAATGTGATGAAAAAGCCATGTGATGAAAAGTCTAGTGATGAATCGCCAGGTGATGAAAAGACCATACACCCAAGCACCATCAGCCCATAAATTATCCTGGTATGAAAATAGTTAAGTAATGGCTGTCACAATTAGGTTGTCCCAAAACTTTGAGGAAGCGTGTCAAGAATTCTTTGATTTAAAGTCGGCTGAATGGTACTTTCAACAGATCCAAGTATTTACAAACTTTTGGGACACCCTAATCTTTTACTTCACATTTCACATTGATTGTCACCGCATCCACTCTTCGCAAAAAAATGTCTAGAATAGACAAAGAAAATCACTTGCCTAGAAATGAGGTTTGCAGAAGATTTTTGAAAGAAACAAAATCATCTAAAATCATTTTTCCATTTGTCATTCAACGTCACTTTAAGCCAATCAATTCATTATATATTAAATGTAATAAATGTAATGTTATTATAGCTTAAATAATGTGTTAAAAGTCTAAGTCAGTAATATTTTGGAGTTATAACTCCATTATCAAACTTTTAGTCTTTTTGTGCACAAAAAACAATAGTTTGATAATAGAGTTATTACTCCAAAATATTACTTACTTACACTTTTAATGCATCATTTGTGCACAAAAAGACCAATAGTTTGATAATGGAGTTATTACTCCAAAATATTACTTACTTACACTTTTAATGCATTATTTGTGCATAAAAAGACCAATAGTTTCATAATGGAGTTATTACTCCAAAATATTACTTACTTACACTTTTAAAGCATCATTTAAGCCTTAATAACATTATATTTCTTATCTATATCATATGATGCTTCAGAAGAACTATAATTTATCAATCCATTCTATGTTTATTTTATTTGATGCAATAATATTATTTGTTTTCATTTGTTTTACTCAATCATTTTATTCATTCAATAAATACTTGGGGTGGTCGACATGGCTCAGTGGATGGGCAATCGGACTTCGGAACCATAGTAGTACCCGAGTTCGGATCCAAGTTGTTCCATCTATATTGACATGTCGACTAATACCCTTGGGAAAGGTATAAATCCCTATCTTCACTCCAGCTATGGATTAAATAGTGCAACTTGTCTTATTAAAAAACTAAGTATCTATAAAAATGATGTTTATCATATGTAATTTTTCTCAGCAATGACTTAAAAAGGTTGATATGCTGTTAAACACAAAACAAATAATTACTTAGTGCCAAACTTGCACTGTAGTAACAGCAGGCTTAAATTCCAGTCATTTCACTCATGTTCAAATTTTGACTAATACCCTAGGGAAAGGTATGGATCATTCATATTCCTTCCAGCTATGGGTTAAATAGCGAACTTTGTATTATTTTAAAAACTAAATGTGGACAAAAAATGTTAATCAAAAATTTTTGTTCTCAACATTAAGTGACTGGAAATGTTCTTAGATTGGTTTAGTTTTGGAATAACCTCAAGAAGTATCAAAAATTGATACTTCTTTGATACTAGATTTGTTGAAAAAAAAACCCCAAAATGTCTACCAATTTAAGTCAGAAATGAATCATTACTTGTTTCGTATTTATTTTTGTTTTTATTAATTCGATGATTTGCTACAAAATTTGAAGATCAATTTTATTTATCAAACTTTTTTCTTATTTAGTTTATCTTGCAGGATGTTCAGAATGGTTTTTGGGATTTTTTAAAAAAATTTGCTTAATTTTTAATGAATTTTTAAACTATTTCTTTTGAATTTATGAGAAAATTTAAAAAAGTTTAATGATTTACTTTTTTTAAACTATGATTTTTTAAAAAGAATTCTTTCGTCTGAATTTTTTTCTGTCATTTTTTTTTCTTAAAATTAAAATTTTTTTTCTTTTCAAAATTAATTTTTTTTTTTCTATCAAATCAAAAAGATTTTATATTTATTGTTGCACATTCATTAATTTTGTTTATTATCATTATCATAAATATTTTTATTTTTAATATTATTATTATTATTATTATCATAAATATTTTTATTATTATTATTATCATTATCATAAATATTTTATTATTATTATTATTATCATTATCATAAATATTTTTATTATTATTATTATTTTTATTATTACAAATGTTTTAATAAGTATTTTTTCTAATCCATTGCTTTTATTCCTTGAAGACCCGAGATATCCATTGTGGTTAAAAGGTAGGCGAGGTCTTTCGTGCGACGGATGTCAAAAAGGTTGTGTAGTGTTGTTGTAGTTAGTTCAAGTAGTGATGCATGGTATTTAGTCAGTCTTCAAACAATGAAGCTCTATTTTCATAAATCTGTTAGGAAAGTTTTATGCAAAGTGACAACCAAAAATTAAAAAAAAAAAATGGAAATAAATCATTTTTGTGAATTTTAGAGATGAAGCTTTGAAATGGTTTGTCTTATTTAAAGTATTCAGACTTGTTGTGGCCAAGAGATAGGAGAGAAAAAGGGAACACGACTACTAGGCAAGAAAGAGATGAGTAATTTATATTAAAAGATGGCAAGATGGAGCATTGGTAAAAGCTCGGACTATGGAATCGTATTACGCGAGTTCAAATCCCAGTCAAAACCATTGCAGCTACCTTTACCCACCTAAGGCAGATGGGGATCATTAACTCGGGAGAGTAGCTCATCTAGGTGAAGTGCAACACTGATTTCAATAGCCCACAAAAAGTCCTCCAGTTTGGGGGTTGAGCATAGGGCTAGCAACTCTTTCTTGTAAAACAAGAATGCTACGGAAACAGCAAAAAAAAAATAACAAATTTGCTGCCCAATGCACCACTAGGTGTTAAGGTTGATGGAATTTATATCAAAGTTGAGGGTTAATTGTTCAAAAAAGGTTAGTAGTTCCATTCGGAGTCGTCTTGGCATGACCTGAGGGTAGCTCTCTGTGAGTACTACAGGCTCGCTGGTTATTCATTCTGGAGCTGAAGGGTGGTGAAAGTAGGAACACAACTACTTGGTGAAAATAAGAACAACACTAAGTAAGGGTTAGTGGTACAGTAAGGAGGTTAGTAAGTCTATGGTGAGTCGGCTCTGCAACGTCTGGGAAAAGCTCTCATTGAGCGGGTCGAAGCTGTTGGTTGTATTCTTAATGGACGAGTCCATCTTAGAGGTTATGAGGGTGTATAAGTCCCCACAACGTTATTGTAGGGTTGTGACAATATTCTTTAATAAAAAGAATTTGCTTGTCATATCCCTAGTTATTAGGGCTGTGACAAAAAATAATTAGGTCACTCCTACACCGTCCTCTCTTAAATGGATGATGCTAAAAAGCAAGGTTGTGCTTAGGGCCTCTGGCAGACCCTACAATTGGAGGGGAGGGGTTGCAAGCTCCCTAAGGGCTGCAAGGCTCCTTGGCTTCACAGATCTTTTGTAATGCAAAAAGTTACCAAATTAATTAAGATTAACTCGAGAATCATTATCATATTTTAAATATACATCTATCAATTTATCTCTATTTCTGCCTATCTTTCTCTCTCTCTCTCTCTCTATATATATATATATATTGAATGTTCGGTAAACTAGGGGAATTTATACGACTTCTAGACACCCATTACAAAGGATCTTGTAAAAAAAACAAAAAGATCACAAAAAGAAGAATTAAGATCATCTTCAATAAAACATGCATGAATATATATTTTTGTATGCGACGGTGGAGCTTTGGTAGAAGCTCGGGCTGTGAGATCGTGTTACGTGAGTTCAAATCCCAGTCAAAACCATTACATTCACTTTAGCAGCCTCGGGCAGATGGGGCTCGTTAGCTCGGGAGAGCAGTTCATCTAGTTGAAGTGTAACACCGAATATATAAAGCCCTGGTAATAGCACATAAAAATGGCCTTGTGCCAAACTTGGGGGTGCTCACCAAGTAAATATCATGAATAAATATCATGAATATATGTATGTATATATAATTGAAGACTCCAGTACGTTGAAGGGGTGCAACTTGTCTTTTTAGGGTAAAGGGGCTGCAAGGCGCATTCTGCGTCGGTGCCGCTAAGTGGCTAAATATGGCACTGCTAAAAAGGATATAAGTCTGAATACTCTAAATAACACAAAAGATATTGTGTTGCATGGAATTGAAGTCTTTGATAAAATCCCAAATCCTGAAGGTTATCCTTCTTTCTTTTTTTTTTTTTTGTTTCCAGTGGTCCCCAATCTTTTTATAACGGCGGCCCGGTCAATGCTTGACAATTTTACTGCGGCCCAGGAGTATGGCCTACTCTATGAGTTATTTTTCAGCGGCTGAAATAAAGTTGTTAGTTTTAAAAAAGGAAATAATTCATTGTTTCTTGTGCGGCCTGGTACCAATTGATCCGCGGCCTGGTACCGGTTCGCAGCCCGGGGGTTGGTGACCACTGGTTTATTTATACCATTCCCTCAGCCACAATAAGTATGGGTTACGGAAAAAGCAGTCATTTAAACTGCCCCTTTTTCTTTTCTTGACTCTCTGTCCTTTGACAGGCTCTGCCAAAGGTTATTTCCTGGTGATAACTGAAAACTTGTCCCCTCGTAAAAGTGAAGGTTCTACTGGTTGTTGTTTTTGTTGCAATTAATTAATATAATAATTTCTTAATTTTTTAAAATGATTATTTTAAAATATTTTTCCAATGTCCACTTATCTTATCGACGGTCACTCGTTATCGAGTATGACTGTCCTCCGTCCGTGTGGGCCTTTAGGTGGGTATAGAGGCTGATCCTAGACCTGACTATTCTTGTACAGTGTGGCCAGGCGAACATAGTGGTGTGTTTGGATTGGGCCCGCACAGCGGATGCCCTCTCCTTTCTCAATCTGCGCCTTTCCTCCATAGCACGGTAAAGGTCGTTGCTATAGCATTCAGCTGTACATTCAAGTCGTGTTAGAGACACCGGTTCCCGTTAGATCACCGAAGTTAAGCAACGTCGAGCCTGGTCAGTGGTTAGATGAGTGACCATTTAAGAATACCAGGTACTGTACTAAGGCAAGTAACAAAACTCCATGCGGTGCCCCTGCTACTTATTTCCAGGAAACTAATTGTTACACCATGCACCTTACAGTGAGATACAGTATGATGATGATGATAGCATGCAGTACCCTCACAAACAGCATTTCTCCATGTCAATTTTTTACCCGTCATGTCCTTCAAAGTTCCAGGCTTCATGTGGAACCCTTTGATGTTTTTTTTTAATGTTGTCCTCATACCTCATCTTCTGGCCTTTCGGGGCACGTTTTAGTGGATGCTAATTTGTTGAAACAAGTTAGCATCCACCCCCCCCCCACCCCAAAAAGAAAAAAAATCCTAACCCTCTTTTTTTTTTTTTAAATTATGTTTGACTCAAAAGAATTTGGGTACTTAAAAAATTTATCAAAAATGTTATACTAAATGAAAAAGCATCCAGTAGAACATTCTATTTTTACGAGGGGAATTTTTTTTTTTTTTTTACTTTCCCTGGGTGTGAATTATATACATTTACCTTACCTTCTTTAAAAATACCCCCCCCCGCAAGAAACTGAAAAAGCTTGTACTTGGAATAACATTCTTTTTCCCTCATACCCAACCACGCAGGTTAAATTTTTTAAAATTCATTTTTGCCTCACACAAAAAACTGCTTTGTCAAAATAGGTGTGTTCCCAATTGTCTCACCTGCTTAGTTTTCTATAATCATCTGATAAACTTTTTTGTGGCAGGTTTGTAGACAGAGGTCTTGAAGGACTCTTGAACCCACTAGTGACTAAAGGGGACAAAAGAAAAAACGTAATCACCGTTTAAGAATTAATCATGTGATTATTATAGCCCGTAACACAAATAAAAAATAACAAACACTTTTATTTTTCATTTCAGAGCTTTATAACATTTCACTTTTTTTATTACAGAAATTTAATTTTCTTTTTATTTCAGAACTTTGAAATCTTATTAGATATTTTGGTTTTGGTTTGGGCAAGTGTCTGTCGTAACCAAGAATACTATAGAGATTGAACTATGGTATCTTATAACCAATAATGGCCCACTAGGCCTGGGCACCGTGTGACCAGTGCTGCTAGTGGTGGGTCTCTTACCTATACTGCGTCTCCCGTAAGAGTGGTAGTATATCAGGTGCAATCAAACCAGACAACACTGCCCCTGCGACAAGCAGACCAGTGTGACCAGTGCTGGTGGTGGTGGGTCTCTCACCTATGCTGCACATCCTGTAAGACTGGCGGTATATCAGATCCAATCACACAAGACAATACCGCCACAGGCAACAAGCAGAATGTTCGCAAGCCAATGCAAAAAAAAAATGAGTCATAGTTCAGATCTCCGCCAGGAGACTGTTAAGCTTTCTTGGATGGTTGTTGCATTGAGTAAGTGCTTCTCTCGCCTGAACTCTCACTTGGTCAGAGGAAAGGCCATGCCAATATGTCTGAGAGAGAGGACAGGTGTAGGGGCTGTCACAAAAGAAATTAGATAGAATTGTCTCGAATAATCACATGATTTAATCTTAAGTTCCCTTTAGATGGTAGTGGATTCAAGGATACTTACAGACCCTTATCTACAAACATGCTCTGTTTGTTTCAGTTGTTTTTGTAAAGGATGAACAGTTATCCCTATTCTTATTATTTCTATTCAATTAGAACACCGTTGTTGTTAACAGTAGGGGTTGATTGAGCCCTCAGTCAATCAAACCATGTCCGAGGGCCCGGCACTGCAAAGGGGCCCGTCTGGCTACCAATAAAATTATCAGGGATGTCCTTGTTACACACTCTCAGTTTGCCCCTGGTTAATAGTATAAATAATAAGAAGAACTAGGATACTTTAGAATCATAATATTCATGTTTGAATGCAAGTTAAGCCATTACATTTAATTTCAGTTGTTTCTGACAGATAGTGCTTGTAATATTTGTATGTTTGGTTGTTGTTTGTGGACAATAAAGAAGAGGATACAAATATTAACATTTAACTTTAGTTTTCTTAATTTTGACATGTCTTGTATGAGTACCCTGAGTTCAGTGACTGTGCCCACTAGCAATAAACGTGTTCTTGGTTTGGGTGTTAAAGAGGTACTAAATTCCTTAGTTCTCTTTGGTCAAGGATAGTCCAGAGAGGGAGGGAAGGAGGGAGAGAGGGGGAAGAGAGAGAGGGTAGGTTAATTGGGTATAGAAGTTCTTTGACTGAAGTTTGTGAGATCAAAGAGAGGGCAAAACTGATTGAGTAGATGAGCAGAATGGTATTTTGGCCTACTTCTCTAAAAGTTAGAAATTTTGAGAAGTCAGGGTTTTGAGTTCACTTCTATATGCTCTTTAACTTATAATCTTTAAATTACGTTTAAATTTAATTAAATTTTAAATTAAATCTTTAATCTTACTTAAATTAAATTACCATTATGGCTTATTTGGCCATACAAAAAAAACAGATGTTGTTTTCAACTTGTGTATTTTAGCATTGGTACAGGAAAGTAAATTGTTGCACGCATGTGCCGTGCCCGGACTAACCACTCCACTTGTGAGTTAAGCATCCAGCTTTATATACACATTGGCAGAGTCCATTCAGAGGGATGTCCTACCACAACAATTACTTAAAATAAATCTTTAAATTAATTAAGTTATTCAAATTAAATTTTAAATTAAATCTTTAAATTACTTTTAACAAGTGATCTTTTAAAATAGATAAAAGACGGGGCCAAACTGATTGAGTTGATGCGCTGAATGGTATTCTGGCCTACTTCTCTAAAAGTTATAAAGAGGTTATTTGTGTTCATTCCTACATTCTCTTTAAGGTGTAGCTTTTTAACCTGTAAAGACAAAAAAATAAATATCTAAAAAATTCAATAGAAACAAAAAACAATTGAAACACTTTTTTTTTTTTAAAGAGTTTATCAAATGGTTGTTGTTGTTGTTTTTCTTATCTCTTTAGTTATAATGAAAAAAGGGCACCTCGGAATGAGATTAGACACTTCAGAGAGGGACTATTTTTGTAGATCAATTTTTTGGACTGTTATCCTTACCATTATTCTTGTAACCTTCACAACGTTTTGCTTGATGAACCCTTCTAGGGATTGAACTTGTAAACCTTTTTGATGTAATTAGGTGTCTTAATTTATTTGGGAATTCTTATACAAATAAATTATTTTATAGATTAAGAAGCCTCATCTTGAAGAATTACCAAATAAATTAGCTTCACATTAAAGAATTCCCTAATAGATTAATTTATAGATTAAGAATCCTTATCTTTAAGAATTTCCAAATAAATACAAATAAATTTATAGATTAAGAAGCCTCATCTCAAAAAATTCCCGAATAAATTAATACATAGATTAAGTATTCTCATCTTAAATAATCCCCAAATAAATTAGCCTCATCTCAAAGAATTTCCTAATAAATTAATACATAGATTAAGAAGCCTCATCTCAAAGAATTTCCTAATAAATTAATACATAGATTAAGAAGCCTCATCTCAAAGAATTTCCAAATAAATTAATACATAGATTAAGAAGCCTCATCTCAAAGAATTCCCAAATAAATTAATACATAGATTAAGAAGCCTCATCTCAAAGAATGAAAGATGAGGACAATAGTCCACAAAATGGGGCAGTCTTTTGGGAAATATATGTCCAGTGGTACCAAATTATCTAAAATCTGCAGCTGCTCACTCGTATTCGAGTATGACTGTCCCCCGTATTTGTGGACCCTTTTGGGAAGACGTCTGCGTGTGATGTCTTTTAATGTGGGGAGACTGATGCACCTGCAGCCACCACAAGGCCCCTTGGCAAAGTAGGACCTGGTTCTAATGGCATGAAGAGAACCATGACGACTGGAGGCCATCCTCTGTTGCAGCCTTCATACTTATGTATCTGCAGCCACCACAAGGCCCCTTGGCAAAGGAGGACCTGGTTCCAATGGCATGAAGAGAACCATGACGACTGGAGGCCATCCTCTGTTGCAGCTTTCACTGCCTTCAGTGCCATTGTATCATTGTTGTCACCATTAATTATCCAAATTAACAGCGGTATTATAATCTAATGATTATCATATACCACATCATGAGGTGCGTGGTGTAACAATTGGTTTCTTTAAAATTAGTAGCAGGGGCACCGCGTGCAGGTTTGGTACTTGCCTTCGTACAGTTTTTGGTATTCTTAAACGGTCACGCATCTAACTAGTGACCAGTGATGTATGTGGTGTAAAAATTGGTTTCCTCGAAAAGAGTAGTAGGGGCACCGTGTGCAGGTTTGGTACTTGCCCTCGTACAGTACCTGGTGTTCTAAAATGTCACCCATCCAACTAGTGACTAGGCTCAACAATACTTAACTTTGGAGATCTGATTGGAACCGGTGTCTCCAACGTGACTTGACTCTACAAAACCAAATAACAGTTGCAGGTAAATCCAATCAGTAGTAGTAGCAGCAGCAGCAATGTTGCAGGAACTTGGTTACAATTAATTGTTCATATAGACAGGATTGTCTCCATCCTGCTCTCTGATTGGTCCGGTAAATTTTACCACTGTATCAATTGGAATCAGCAATGTTGCAGGAACTTGGTTACAATTAATTCTTTATATAGACAGGATTGTCTCCATCCTGCTCTCTGAATGGTCCGGTAAATTTTACCACTGCATCAATTGGAATCAGCAATGTTGCAGGAACTTGGTTGCAATTAATTGTTCATATAGACAGGATTGTCTCCATCCTGCTCTCTGAATGGTCCGGTAAATTTTACCACTGCATCAATTGGAATCAGCAA
>JAUZSX010346984.1:0-10290 GCA_034780655.1 Idiosepius hallami
CGCTCGTAAGCGGTAAATATAGCTATTGGGCGAGTCTATCTCTCCGTGAAAGTGAGGGGAGATCACCCTACAACAATTAGAAACCCATTCATTCATGAAAAAAAGGACTTTAATGCTAAATAATAATAATTTTAACTAAGAAATCTCAATTCATTAAGAATTGAAAGTTTTAACACCTTAAACAAACAACATCAAATAAAAAAATGCAAAATAGAATAAAATAAAAAAACAAGAAAAAATAATTTTCAGAAAAAAAATAGGAAATTTTTTAATCAAATTTTAAATCTGAATTTTTATACAATAAAATCATTAACAATTAACAAAAATTAAAAGAAATATTTTATTTCTAACAATTTTAACAATTTTTTACATTCTACAATGTTTTCATGCATTTTTATAACTATTATTACCATTAATAGATTTGATTGTTAATAAAATTGCTGTCCAAGAAGTAGAAAGAATTAGAAAGCTATTTGATTAACAATTGAAAGTAATTGAATGCTTTTCATCCAATTGAAATTTCTAAAACATTTGGAATACTAAAACAACAACCACATCAATAACACCAATTAACATTTTTTAAAGAGATTTTTTTAGACTTTCTTAATTTTGTTAAATTGTTTTTATGATTTAAGTAAAAAATTAAAAACTTCATTAAAAAGTTAAACAGAATTCACAGGGTTTTTTATGTGAATAAACATTTATAAATAACTATATATTTTCAAAGTTTTTGCTAGCAATTTGATAAGGTATACTTTAAAAACATATAGAAATATCAATATTTCATAAAATAATACAAAGTTATCTTCAAAATCCATAAAAATTGAATAGGTCTTGAAGAGAAATTTTTTTTTTGATAAAATTAGAGTTTATTGTATTAAATAGATTTTAACTTTATCTTGGAATGTTTTTTCAAAGAAAAAAAAATCAAAGTAAAAAATAGTAATTATAAAAAAATAAGTTTAAATTGGTTTCAAAATTATTTGGACAAAGTCTACAATCCTAAAGTTGTACATGAGGATTGTTTTACATTAACATGCTAATATTTAAAATCGCGCAGTAGCGTAGCAGGTGGTGGGGTCTGTCCCAGTGACATCAAAGGGGGGGGTGACACAATGTCACCCCAACAAAATTTTTCACCCAAGCTAAAATATGAAAATTATCTGAAAATAGGATTTATTTTTCATACATTATTATGTAATTACATGGTGTCATGGGATTGCTTTAGTCTGAAGAAAAATCTAGTTTTGTCTAGGTTTTTCTTTATTTGACATGTGGTGACCAAAAGCTCTTCTGTGTGACCCCATACCTCCAACAGTCAAAGCGCACCAAGAAGGGATGTTGCCTCACAAGTTTATTAATGAGGTTTTATAGAGTTTCCCCAAAGTGTTGTATTGAGCATAGGGTGATGTATGGGTCAGTTGGTTGATATTTGATTGGACCGCCCCATGTGACAATTTACTCTAGCTATGCCACTGAAATGGCTGACTTTTGCTAGCTCATTTTAAAAAAAATATTAATGGAATGGTTTAAAGAATTAAGAATTTGAACCAAATTTTTTCTATAGAACAGAAGTTTACTTCATTTGATGTCGAGGAATCTTAAGCTTTAATTCTTCTCCTGATATTTTAGTATAGAGCACACTCTTGTGTAAAATGGTTGATAATATCTGTGTACTAAAAATTATTAAACTTTTCATTGTTGTAAACCCATTGGAAATTATAAATTGGAAAAAATAGTGTGGATTACTTGGGATGATAATAAAATTGAGCAAATGAAAGATTATCATTAACTGGATATTATGTTTTATACATATATATCAAATGTTGAAATTAAAATTATATTAGAATTTATTTTGTTTATAACATTAAAGTTGTTTATTTTTAAAGAGAGTAAATTCTAAAGAGAGATAGTATATAAATTTTAAAACTAATTCTATAGCAGAATTGACTGTGCAACTTAGAAAATTTTTGCTAGGGAAAAAAAAAATTCAAATAAAGTTATGTTATGATTCAATGTAAAATCATGTATAACTTTTCATATAGTGCTAGACAGCTGTTTTGATCTTATTGGAACTCATCAGTGACATGCAATGTTGTTAACATACCAAACCCCAAGTGGGATTCCAACCTATAGATCTTGTGGTGTGAAGCAAATGTTGTAACAACTGACCCGCAACACAGTTATGCATTCATAATGGCAATTTTTACGCTTTTATTTTTAATTGTAGCCCTGCTCTTCTTTCTAGAAGTTGATTTTTTTTATTATCAATAACCATTAAGATATTTGGAGACAAAATCTAGCTAAGAACAATCCCAGACACATGAAGTATATCTGTATGAATATTAAACAAAATTGGTTTAGCCGTTTCAGAGTTCATAGGAACGAACATATAGACACAGACAGACACACAGACAGACAAAATTCAGTTTATTAAGAAATTTAGATTTAGATAAAAAGAATTAATTTTTTTTACTAAAGACTTTCAAGTAAACAATTAAACATAATTGGTTGTTCAACAAAACAGCACATCAAATTTTTTATTTCTATTTTCAAAGAAATTAATATGAGATAATTTCAAATTTCTCCCACCTACAATAACACATTTATAATTGGTTATATATAATAATATTAAAATAAATAAACAAGATTTATTGGTTATTTAATTTGCATATATATTTTTACAAAATAGCCTCTAACAAATAAATATCTATTATAGTTTTTATTTTTGAGATGAGGCTTTGAAATTTAGGAATTAACTTTATTATTCGGACTTTTGTCTTCATCTTAGAAGGTTTTTGATATTTCTACACTACATTTTGGCCTAGTCTCCCTCAGGTCGTCTTCAGGTGTCTTTAACCATAACCCCAGGTAGGGATAGACAACAACTATGGAAGGCAATGATTACTGAGGATTCAGTGATGATACCCAGCATCCCTATCTGGGGTGATGGTTAAAAAACATTTGAAGACGACCTGAGGAAGACTAGGCCGAAACGTAGTGGAGAAACATTAAAAACCTTCTTAGATTAAGACAAAAGTCCAAATAATAAAGTTAATTCCTAAATAAATATCTATCATATTAATTCATGATTTATAACAATTCTATTGTTTCCACAATATAATTTTCAAACATATGCCCCCTGGTTGGGACACTAGAGTACATTGTCGTAATGTAAATGTCAATCTTAATGGCAAAACAGGACAATGCTTCTAGTATATAGTTTGGGCAGCAAGAATAGAGCTTGGACTTTGGAATCGTATTATGCAAATTCAAATCCCAGTCAAAACCATGCTTTTGAAAGGTTTAGGAAGTTTCAGATCTTGCAATATCTCACCCCCTTCATTATGCCAACCCGAACAGAGTTGATCAATTTCTGGTCCACCCTCAGTGAGTGCTAACAAATACTGAAACCAAATTTCATAAAGTATTGCCTTGTACAACCTTTTTCAATCACTTCTGATTGGCAACAGTCAGAGACAATTTGTATCAAGCTGTGAACCGTGAACTGGGCCTAAATTTGTTTTTTTAACCTCCTACGTATCATATAAAATTCTAACAAACATCTTAAACATGAAAAATCATGCATTGTTTAAAAGAAATACAAATAATTATAAATAAAATTGTTATTGAAAATAAATAGATAACAAATGGCTGATCCCAAGAGAAACAGTTCAGTTATAGTTTTTTTTGTTTTTTTTTTTTGAGATGAGGCTTTGTAATTTAGGAATTAACTTTATTATTTGGAACACCTGAAGGAGACTAGGCCGAAAAGTAGTGTAGAAACATCAAAATACCTTCTAAGATAAGGACAAAAGTCTGAATAATAAAGTTAATTCCTAAAAGAAGCAGTTTAGTTGAAAATTAGCTAAAAATTAAATCCATGTTCATAAAAATTAGGAAATTATTTTTTATGTTATGAGAAGCTAAAAAAAAAAATAAATAAATAGATAAAAAAGGGTTTGAATTTGAAATTAATGATAAAATTTTAAAAGTTTTTAAAAATAAATTTCAGTTTCAAATCTAAAAAGAAATTTTTTATCCAGTTTTTTTTTTATTTATTTATTTAAAAAGACTTTTTTATATATTTTTTTTTAATCCTGGGCGTGAGGCCTGATAATTTGTAGAATTATTTTTTGGACTGTTGATGATAATAATAATAATAATAATAATATTAATAGAATAAGGATAAGGACAACAGTCTGAAAAATAGTTCTACAAAAAATCTTTTTTTAAAGTTTGATTTAAAAGTTTCCCACCTGAGGAGTATTTATTTATTTATTTATTTTTTTTGCTAGCATATCAATGTTTTTGTTAAGATTTGAGATTCAATTTTTAGATGCATTCATAAAAAAATCATCTTTTAAGGTTTTTACAAACAAAATATAAAAAGAGTTTATTGCAAATATTTTCATAAATAATTTTCGATTGATTATCAATTCATGGAGTTTAAAAAATATTTAAGTACAAATAAGTTTTGTATAAATCATTTAAAAAAGTTTCAGTAATTTTCAATTTGGCTGATTGTTTGATGTGGATGGCTTATTTTAATAACAACCCTCTTGGGTTATTTAATGCTGAAAAGATTGTTTGGTTGATTGATTAATAGGTTGTTTATTTTACCAACATATCAACCCTTTTGGGTTATTTAATGCTAAATAGATTGTTTGGTTATGTTTGTTTATTGCTTATTAGGGTTTTTCTTTCATATTATTTTATTTTTGGGATTCTAATTTGAATATTGCAGTTTGATTTGAGAAGACCAAAGGGCTTCTATGTGTGCTTCGAAATTTTTTAATTTAAGTGTTTTGCAGTTTAGTCATGTTTCACTAAAGAACTCTAAAATGTTATTAGGGTCTACTTAGTGGAAATGGTCATTTAGATTGTTTTCTTGGTGGTATTTTATTCATTTGATCTATGGAATTTATTTCACTGTCAAGAATCTTTAAAATTGGAAAAAGTCATTTTCGATTTTGTCAATCAAAATAACTGAATATCAGAATATTTTTATCAAACATTTATAAAATTCATTTCATTTCATTTTATTTCATTACAATTTAAACTTTTTTTGAGAAACAATTTCAACAAAACCTTCAAAAAGTTTTCTGCTTTTTATTTTTTTGGCAAAGAATTATGGAAGAGAGAAAAAGATTATTCACAAAATATTTGCTTCTTTTTTTGTATGAAAATAATAATTCCAAAGTGAACTGATTTTTGACTCATCGAAAATTTAATTTTCATAAAGTTTCACAAATATTGGAATGTTTATTCATCAAAACAAATGAATATGGATTGTCGATTTTTATTTTATTTTAAGATTTGCTCATTTAAAATAATCAATATTTTTATTTGAAAAAAAAAGATATGTAAAAAGGAAAAAGCTTTGATAAAAGGATATCATTTTGTCTTTTTGATTGTTTGTTTGTTTTGTGTTTAAACATATCAACCTTTTAAGGTCATTTTAATGCCCTAAACCATTAATTTTGATTTGATAATCTGTGCTAAATACAAAGCCATAATTCTGGCTGCCTTCATATGAAAAGATATTCTAAATGATTCCAGCCACATTAGCTGCTGATTTGGCAACATTTAAAAAAAAATTATAATGGTTAAAATTAATTGGAGATTATATTCGTCAGGGCAGAAATTTTTCACTGGCAATTAATTAATTAATCAATTTCTAATTGAAATTTTTGTTCAAGATTTTATTTTAAGTTTATTCTGAAGGTTAACGGATTTATCAACGGCCATGGGGTCGTTTGGGGTGTTGAGCAAACCTTATAACCATTTTGAGCGGCAAAAACAGTTACTAGACCATCGAAGAGAATCATATTATTATATATGTAAATAGATTTACTGGGTGTTCAAAGTAAGCAAAGATTCAATATAAAAAATACCAATTATTTTACAATAAGAATAATGAAAAAGAAAAAAAATGCAGACATGATTAATAAACAAAAAAATCCTTATTTTACTTAAGAGTAAGAAAAGATAAGGCAGGCAGGACAAAATTCACTCGTAGGCCAGATGTACTGAACTCTGATCTAGAGTATAAAATATATTAAAAACATAAAAATATGTTATGAATTAATAAAATGTTATCTTCAAAATCAAAAAAGATTGAATTGGTTTACATGAAAAAAAAATATTTTTAAAATAAAATTAGAAATTATAGAAATAAATAGTTAATAAGGATTTGTCTTAGTCATATTATTATGCAAACCTTGGTTGGGTAACCCGGGATAAGGTGTCTGTTGAAAGACTCAAAACACCCTGTGAACAATACTGATAATGGATCCAAGGCATTGCATCAGTAGAAACTTTTGTTAACTGAATTCTCACACACTTTTAGCTATAAGGAACATTCTTTGGAATTAAAGAAATTACTATTATTATTACTATTATTATTATCATTATCTATCTATTAATATGCTTTGTTACTCCGACTGTAATCATAGTAATTTTTTTATGATAAAAATGGAATGTTTTAGAATCGCAATATACAATTATTTAAGATCATTTGAGAAGATTTGGTGATCTGATTGAATAAAAAGACATTTCTATAAAATTAGAAAACAAAAACATGGCCGTTTTACTTTCTCAACTTAAATGCTTTTTTCGTGAGAAATTAAAAAACGTAAAAAAAGCATTCATTTTTCAACTAGTAACACTTAAAAGGTCCTTTCAAGTCATTCAAACCAATTTAAATGTTAAGGTCTTAAAGTGAATCTGTAAAATATTTTTACAGGTTCAGCTCGCTATTATTATTATTATTATTATTATTATCATTATTATAATTATCAACATTATTATTATTATTATTGATAATTATCATTACTATTATTATTATCATTATTACTATTATCATTATTAATGTTTCTGAAAAACTTGCAAATAGTCTTTATTTGTATCATAATCGTGCATCGTGTTGCATCCATAGTCTTGTGTGTTCCCGAGGCAGACTCGCTGAAGCCCCAGGATTGGATATTCCCGAAGCCCCCCTGTAATCAAAATGCCCTAGCCTTGTTCTTGGTATTTCGGTGGACGCACTTGGTGGTAAAGTGGGTGGCATCGTGATCAAACGATTTGGAAGGCTTGTCGAAGGGCTCAGCAGCGCAGCTGATGCAGTATTACAGGGCGTTTCTATTTGGGACGCCTCCATATCCTTTGGATTTAACTGAGCCATTTTCTTCTTCAGGTCTTTTTCTAGATTAAACTTATCGGCAATGTCCCACAAATAAACGCTGGCAAAAACTGGGGTTGTCACAGGTTGACTCCAGGCAATAATCGTAAGGATTTTATAAAACTGTGGGTTTAGAGTGAAGTGAACGTCCGAAATTGTGACTGCAAAAAGTGGAAGCCAACACATCAAATAAATGACCGTCATGCCCATCAGCATAAACACACGACGACGATGATTGTCGATGAAAAAGGGTTGCATGCCCGAATGCAGTTCATTGGTTTCCGTCTCCCAAAGAATATCTTTTTCGTCCTGACCGGGAAATTCTTCACTAAGAATGGGTCTTGAAGAAAAAGCCTGGTACTGGACTTTTCTATGGAGATACCAAAGTCCGACCGAAGTAAGAATGATTGCAAAAACGATAAGAATTAACCAACAGACGTGCGTGACAACACTGCTAGGGATGCCCTGTTTGAAGGCACAGAAACCGATATCCTTATTGTAGTGCAAACGACTCGGCAAAAAACCGACGCCTAGATGAATAAGAATGCTGGCAAACCAAATCATGAAAAGTCCGAAACTGACGCAAAGGTAATTGTTGTAGTTCTGTTTGTAGTAGATCATGTGATATTCTTCATTGACGACGATCGCAAAAAGATTGTAAGCTGAGGCGGTCATTAGGATGATGTAGATCGTGCCGAACCAATTGCAATGAGGAATCTCTTGGCGGTTCTGAAGGCTGTAACCGAGCGTCACGCAAAAGGCTGACTTGATTAAATCAAGCAGGCAGTGATGAGAGAGGAATGCAGTTGCCGCGTGCCGCAGTTTGCTGAACATCAAGACAGCCAAGAGAACAAGAGCATTACCCAAGGTCCCAACTATTGCAATGGCATACACAATGCCCCCCTCAGTGTATCTGGTGTCCATATCTGTATTATTTAAGCCACGTCGATAGCTGATGTTTATTGAGTCAAGATTTATTATATGAGCCATGTTGTTATATATATATATATATATATTTATATATACGAGGCTAAATCAAAAAGTTCTGAAACAAATTAATAAACTTTATCTATGGAAGTTGCCAAATTATTTTTTTAGATAAGATCCACCCAACTCAATGCACTACTGCAAGCGATGTATCTATAAAAAAAATTCTTCTTGATAAAATTTTGTTCTATTTTCACTTAGATTCAGCTTAGGCCATTTGTCTTGGAACTTTTTGATTTACTTGGATGGTGATAGATATGTATGCCTTTATATGGATAGATAGATAGATAGATAATCACTTATATGTGTGTATGTGTGTGTGTGTGTGTATATATATGATTTTTTTTTCTGCTGATATTATTATTATTGTTTTTATTGTTGTTTTAGAATATTTTTGTTGTAATTTCTGCTATACATATATATACAAATATATGATGTTGAAGGCTTGTTTAGATTTTCTTTTCTTTTTATTCTATATATATATCTATGTATCTATTTTCATCTATATATATCTATCTATATAAATGCTTATTCATATGTACATATATGTGAATAAATCTATCTTAATATGTATGTTTATTTGTTTGAATGCATTTGTGTGCGATTGAGAAATTATTTGAAAAATGATAAAGCTGTGCACAAAAAATGATGAAGTACACAAAAAATGATGATGTTGTACACAAAAAATGACTGGCAGCAAAGATGGGTCTTTTCACACTGATTCGTCTTTAGATGACAAACAATTGAAGTAAAATCCAATTTTGTTGACCTAAAAGAAGAAGAAAGAAATTTTGTGAATTCCAAATATTTATTTGATGGATAATAATAGATATAATATTTGATTATTACATAAATACAGGGTATCTCAAAAAATGTAGACACTTTTTGAAGGAATAATATGATTATTTATGTCACACCGATAGCTGATGTTTATTGAGTCAAGATTTATTATATGGGCCATGTTGTTATATATATATTTATATATACGAGGCTAAATCAAAAAGTTCTGAGACAAATTGAAGAAAATCTTTATTTATGGAAGTTGGCAAATTATTTTTTTACAACACAACAAGCAGCAAACCCTCCACACGACATGCCGTTGCTATAACAGCAATCAGAATAATAATCGCGGGACTCACGGATCAATGTGCAGCTTGTGGTTGATGATCAACAACAAGATAGAAAAACTCTTAGATTACCACATTTCACTACATCTATTTGGTTTCTATTTTTGATTAGAATATTGTTTACAGCACTAAATCCATACTCCACTAAATATGATGTTGTTCAGGCAATAAAAAAGCTTCACTTCAATCCACAATAATGAAAATTTAGCACTGCAGTGTAACCACATTTCATTCATACCTTGTTTTTCAAAGATTATCTTCACTTCTTCGTCCCATTGTAATTCAATGATAGTTTCTTGCAAATTAACTTTTTGTTTTTCTATTTTACACACAAAGTTAATGGAAGGTCTTGGTTTTTCATCGCTCCCCCCCAAAGGATCTCAGATAAATACGATATGTCCATAACAGGGGATGCTTTCTTAGAGTCTCACACTGTCAATATCTGCAACAGAGAAATGAAACTTTCAAGCTGTGAATGCATAAGGTCAATCATCATATCAATGCAATTTGCAATCTCCTCTGCTCCATTTGGGGAGGGGGTATAAAAAATAGGAGACATTACTTTCAGAATGACCCTCCCATATTGGGATATATTTAAAAAAAAAAACAAAAAAAACAGTAATTTCTATTGGAAAATATATTAGTTTTTTTTTAACTATAAAGAAATCATTGATTTTTAGAAAAAGATGGTTACCTGAAACAAAGCAGCAAGAGTAGGAACAGTTGAAAAAAAGTCTTCCAAGTTATCAATGAAGATAGGGAAGAAGATATGTGCCCAATACCCAGACATAAGTCAGAGCCAGATTTTTTTTTAATTGATAATGATGGTAGAAAAAAAGGTAGCCTTATGCCAGACTAGCTTGTGGATCAATTACTTGTAGAAGGTATAGCCTTTGGCTCTATAATCTGATAAAGCAAATGTGAAGGTACTTCAAAATTTATGGGATTTTATTGAGGAGAAAATTTATTGGTTTAACTCCATCCATGCGTGTG
>JAUZSX010346995.1:0-10290 GCA_034780655.1 Idiosepius hallami
AACAGTAATAATATTAGTAATAACATAGTAAGGACAAGTCTGTGGCAAAAATAATCTTTAATAAAAGCATATTATAACAGTAATAATATTAGTAATAACATAGTAAGGACAAGTCTGTGGCAAAAATAATCTTTAATAAAAGCATATTATAACAGTAATAATATTAGTAATAACATAGTAAGGACAAGTCTGTGGCAAAAATAATCTTTAATAAAAGCATATTATAATAGTAATAATGTTAGTAATAACATAATAAGGACAAATCCTTTCATCTTTTAAGGATTTCAATCAATTTGTTTGCTATCACTTTTCCTACATTTTTTTAATTGTGAGCAAATACTTACACTTACCTCATTCCTAAACAGCATTCATTTCCTAAAAAGACCACAAAATGAACTGAACCATGTCTTTCATCTTCAAAAGTACATCACTTACTTGTAAAAAAAAACAAACCTATCCTTTACAAAACTTAAAAAAGGGAAGTCCAAAGGGGTTAGTACAAACAAATATGACAGCCTATTGGGAAATTCTTTAATTAGAACACACACTCACACACACACACACACACATATGTACGTACTGGTTGAAAAGTGTGATGACCAATTGCAATGAACCCAGTGGGACCTTCATAAAAAACCCTACCTTCAGAGGAATCCAGTTTTGATACTACTAATTTTACTGATTTTATACTACTCTGCACCAATTCTTGTACCTTGCCATCATCTGCTTTAATCTTTGAGCTGAGGTTTGATAATTTTTATTTTAGAAATTTTAGAGAGTTATTCTCATATTTATTTTCACATTATTATATAAGATATTTTAGAAACATATAAGTACATAAGCTTCCATTATAATTTTATGAACAAAAATTCTCTATTTTATATAAAAAAAAAAAAAAACTATGCAAATTTACAATTTTATATTTTCTTAATAAAAAAAACTATTAATAGGTGATTTTTTTCAATCTCACGCAAAACCAATAATAAGTAAAGATACATTACAAGTCTTAAAACTAAAGCTATTCATATTTAACAGAACTAAAACAGTGAATCCTTGTTAATTGAATAAAGGGTTAAATTGGAAACTCTATAAAGGTTCTTGAATTCAACAAAAATCACCTAAAAGAAGCTAGAAGATATATTGGCTAAAATATTGTGAAAATAATAATAAAGATGAGGAAAACAGTCTGAAAACTTCAAATATTGACAGTAATATGTTCTGTAATGGACTGGAGCTTAGATGTACTTTTGTGTCTTCTTTAATCTTGGTCTTATCAGGAATCTACTTGATTAAATAGAAAATCTAACAAACACAAACCCTAATCCTTCAGTGTAGGATTTTCCTTAGACAAAACTTATTTTTACTAGTGTTAAATCGAAAATACTTATGAAAAAATAGAATAAAAAAAACTTGCTGAAAATTATCTTTTTAAATGTTCAAAATTAGAAAGTGTGAAATAAGAGTTTGAAAAATTGATTAAACTTCTAAATTCATACTGATCCGTTTTCTTGAAAGTCAAAAGCTATCTGTCAGCCATATTTAGATGGAGAAATATTTATTTTTAACCAATGCACTTCATGTCTCAATATAGATTGTTTTATGAGGTTTTTTGTGCTCAGAACTATATTTAGTGAATTGACAAAACCACAATATGAGATGATATATTCAGCAACCAATCATTTTTAGCTATTAACACTTTCCTTTCTCTTCTCTCTCCCTTTTTTTTCTCCTTTCAAATGCTTATAATTCTTTTTTTGTCTTTAGTCAATCATTATTAATGATGTGCTATTATATGTGATGGAAGGTTTTCAAATTATTTCTTTGTGAAGGACTCTTTGCTAAAAAAGCTACAATTAAAATAAACTATTATCAAACTTGTTTATTTATTAATTGTTTGTTTAAATGAGACAAATTAATCATTGAATAATCGATAACCATTATTTGAACAAAATAACAAAAAATAATAGGATAAGTTGAATTCTAAATTAAGACTAAATCAAGAATGCCAACATCTTTTTTATATTTTGGTTTCTTTATTAAACTGCATGTTTTCCTCTTGTCTCATTAGCATGGTTTAAAAATGCAAACCTGTAAGGCTTTAGAAAATGATGATTACAGCTCTGCAGAGAATAAAAGTCCTTGAAGAAAGGGACCTGAGTCATTAAGATAAATTGTTTTATTTGACATTCATAAGATTATATATAACATGTTGATATGAAATTGCATGGAACTCCCGATGCTGTATATTATTTTACATTACTTTATAAGCATCAAATTGTAAGAAAATTGTGAAAATGTAAATTTGCATAATTTTTCTAAAAAAAATGAAGATAATTTTTGTTTATGAAAATAAAAAATGAGAATAAAAGTTCATGTACTTCTGCACTTCTACAATTTGTATAATATAACATTATCATAGATTTGTTTTGTTTGTCTTAAAATTAAAGAAATTTGATATTTTGAAAATAGGCATCGATTCTGTCAGTGTTTAAACTTTATTGAAATAAAAAAAAAGAAAAGATTACTATGACTTTTATTTTGATTATTAAAGGTTTTTCATCAAATTGAAAAGTTCTTGTTTACTTAAAGAAAATGTGTTTTTAGGAATTCATGTCCCATACCTTTAAAAACTTGTGGAGTGTAGATTAAGAAAAGACATGGTTATGGAGGTGCCTAATATATATACATATATATATATACATATATATACATATATATATATATATATATAATGTGTGTATGTGTGATAAATGACATCAAACAGAAAGAGTAGCTCAGTTTGTAAAACAACAACTCTGCATGCTGTTATTGGTTGTTCAAATTTATTTATTAGGATTATTGGAAGGATGAAACAACCCTCTAGGGTTTTCTTACATTCTGTTTGACAGTTATTTTTTTTGGTACACAGCTTTATCATTATATGCACATTTTTTTAACTATTGTGGCCTACTTTTTTCAAATGAATGAAACTAAAAAGTGTGATCTTTTTCATTCTATTTGCAAATCAATCAATAATATTTCTAGATATTTAAGTTGCAGCTGCCTTATTTACGAAATAAGCAAATGTTTTTGTTTAATATTTTAAGATATTTAGTTTTGTAAACAAATACATTTAGTCAGTTGGCTCATACTAAACCACTTTTATTCTTTGCAAAACGAAAATTCATTGATTTTCCTTCTAAAACTTTAGAAATAATTTTTAATCATTATTTTACTTCTAGATTATTGATACAATTATTTTTAATACAAAATTCACTTCACATACAAAGAGACTAGAGAAAATATTTCCTATGTTATTGTTGTCTTATTTTTGGTTTGGTGATGCTATTGGGTATGAGCGTGGATATTGGACAATCTGATTAAATACACAGGGTAAATTTAACCCGACCAATCAGATTTTCTCATTTTACTAATGTCCTGGACCGGGACTAAGAGATATGACTTCTAAAATTATGGCTGCTCGATTTACCTATTACCATCACTACTGCTACTAATACAAATACATTCACTGCTACTGCTATTAAATGCTTCTAGTTATTGAATTTCAATGCTGCTGTTATTTTGGATAAATTACTTCTACAATTGAATTCATTTTACTGATGTTCAGCCTTTTACCAAAGACAATCACAGGACCAAAAAGTTAAAATAATTCAATTACATGATTTTACCTTTTATTTCAGTGGATTGAATTACATTAGAGTTTGATTTTTTATTTTTTTTTTGTAAAACAATATTTGTTTGTCTTTAACGGCATATCAACCTTTTACGGTCATTTTAATGCCTAGAACAATTACTTGTGATAAACATTATTTTTAAACACACATAGTGTCTTTTAATAACACAAATTGCACTATTTAATTTATAGCTAGAGGGGAGATGGGGATTCATATCTTTCCCAAGGGTATTAGTCAAAATGTCAATATAGATAGAACAACCTGGATTCGAACCCGCTTACTATGTTTCTGAAATCCAATTGCCTATCCACTGGATTTGAAGCCATTTACTATGTTTTCGAAGTCCAATTGCCTATCCGTCGATTAGCCCTGGAAAAGGATGGATAACTTTGGTCTTTATAAGAAATGATGATAAATTTATTTAAGTTTTAGGTTAAATGTTTCCTCACCCACATTTTTGATTATCATTTAAAAAAGACAAAAAGATAAAAAAAAAAAAAAGATTTTGCAATAAAAGGAAATAATATAGTATGAAGTCATGCTTGGCAAAACAACAGATGTATTGTGGAAATTTAAAACCCAGTTGAATTTATGTTTCATCATTGCAAACAATACTTCAATTTATTTTGAATATCTTTTTTCTTTTTATCTTTATTTTTTTTATTAAAATAACTCAAAAAATTAAATTAGTTCAAATCACTGGAAAGCATCTAATAAACCATAAATTTGTAGCTAAGATCAAGATCTGTGTAATTTAATTTATAAATAAAATAGAAATAAGAACCTTTTTATTTTCGATTGTTTTTATATATTTTTAGATTTCAAGTTTCAGTTTTAGAAAGAAAAACAAAGTAGAGGTCCTTCTTGTAAACGTCCACCCACTCTTATTTCTGTGTGGGTGGGCTTAGCTACAAACGAACAAGAAAGAATATTAACAATAACTGAACAGAGGGTTTCGTTCTTTGTTGATCCTACTTTGCTCTAATGTTTAAATGGTGAACAACTAAAACAGAAAAAAACAATAATAATAATCATGTCTTCTTGTCTGGATCATATGAATTTTTGCTGGCCTTTAAGTATATCTACAGCAAGCACAACAAATAGAAAAGCCACAAAAATGACCAATAACACTGCTAGAAATATAATGGAGAATGAAGAGAAAGAGAAAATAGAAAGAAACCAGACTCCAAGTGGAACCAGGTGATTACCTCTGATTTTGTCTCTATTTCTTGAATGTTGAATGTCATTAACTTAAAAAACGAGAAGTTGTTCGAACATGGTAATAGATAGACTCTTTCTATAGATTGATTCAGACATGCAGGCAGCTCACCATTAAGCAATGTAAATAATAAATCCTAGTGGTTAATAGACAAGTCAACTTCTTTCTCTCTTCATTTCATTCATTTCTTTTTTGGTGTGGGTGTTTTACTTTCTTCTGTTTTAATCATTTTCTTCTGTTTTAATCATTTTCTTCTGTTTATAATAAAAAATAAATTAAATAAAAAATATTCTAGTACCTTCTATTTTTGCTGAAAGTAATTACAAAATTTTGATTCAATCCTTGTTTTTATTTATTTAATTTTTTTTTTATTGGTTGTGGTGATAGGTTTGATCATCTTTTTCCTTTGAACTTTTAAGTTAATTTAGATATTTTTAAAAAAGTGAATATAAATCCCTTTATAATGGAACTGTATTTCCTTCAGGAATTCAATCCAGCTAACAAAAACCAATAAGAGTTTCTACCTTCAAAAAAGAGACACAACTCACTTAAAGAATTATATGTTGTGAAAAGTTGCAAACACACTCTGGATGCTACAATCCACAAACTTACAGTTAACACAATATGACTCAACAACTGGCAAAGAGACACAAAATGAACAACACCTGCCTTAATACACCTTTATTTTGATTTTAATTTTTTTCTATAAAATATTTTTCCCCCTATAAAATATTTTTAGGTTTAATCTAAATCAACCTTTAAGTAAATTGCAAATTAACTTATTTAAAAAAAATATAAATTTCATCTTCAACCTGCTTTTTAAATGTTATTTATAACATTCAGATTATTTGGATTTTAATTTTTTTCTCATTCTTAATGTTTATAACACACTATTTTAACAAATGTAAACTTTGAATTCAATAAGAATTTAAGGGCCACAAACCATGTCCTTTATTTCCATGGCATTTATTTCATTTGTTATAAGCATATTAATCCTAGTTAACAACTCAGTAGTTCTTTTTCCTCAACAGATAAAATTAAGCAAAACTACCTAGAAGAGATCAACAAGTAGCCAGGCAATAGAAGGATCATAATAATCTATACCCATGGATTAAAGAGTCAATTTTGCAGTTTCATGAAGGAATCAGAATTATTATTCTATTGATTTATAGAAATAAATCTAAAATCAACAGAGTAAACTTGACAAATAAAACTAAGAGAACAGAATACTGAATTCAATTTGTATGCTGAACCAGTGTACCACACACTATTGATCTAATGGTTATGGTATATTTACTTGGTCAAGCACAAATCCAAATTAGGCACAAGGCTATTTTTACATGCCCATTATATCCCTTGTATCTTGTAATCAGTGTTGTCCTTCATCCAGATGAGTTACTCTCCTGAGTTAATGAGTCCCATCTGTCCAAGGCAACTTAAGGTGAAGGCAATAGTTTTGACCAGGATTTGAACTCATATAATACGATTCTAGAGCTCAAGTTTTTACCAATTTTTTCACCTTCGCTGCCCATATGTAATCCTTATGATATGTATTTAAAATAAAGTTTATTTTTAAAAGAATCTACTTTAAACAATAAGTAGGGTTTAATGAAAAACATCTTGTAAAATAGCCAGGAATTAACAACTGACTTTACTCTCTTTTTAGCAAGTTCTGGATTTTGTGATTGCTGTTGGATTTACCTACTACAGCTACTAGTATTACTACTACTACTGTTGCTTCTACTGCTCTTTAGTGCTACTGAATATTAATACCATTATTGAATTTTAATACTGCTTTTCTTTTGCATAAATTACTACTACAACTGATTTCATTTTACTGTACTTCAGCCTTTTTACCAATGACAATGGCACAGAACCCAAGAAGGTTATCTTGTTGCTGCTACTGCTAATTAGTGCTACTAGTTATTGGATTTTTATACTGCTTTTCTTTTGAATAAATTACCACTGCAACTGAATTCATTTTACTGTAGTTCAGCTTTTTTACGAAGGACAATGGCACAGGACCAAAGACTTAGTTATTGCAAGACGTAGACAATTTCTGTTTTTTATACTAGCTGATTGTATCCTGAAATAATATTTTTGCAACAAATTCTAATTTCAGTGAATATAAACCTTATGCTAACTGATAAACGTAGACACCAAAAGAATATTTGATATTTGATCTCAGAGAATGTTTTATAAATTTGATCATCCTCCCCCCACACACACACCTGATCTGATCTATTTAATTTAGTGACCAGTGGTCAACAAGTATAAAAGTAACACCTGTTCTGAAATAATAATGAAAAAGATCTTTGTAAATCCTTCTCTTAGTGAACAGGATTCTTATTGTTGTTTACCTGTTTGAGTGTTTTTTTTTCTATTTGTTTTCAATTCTAGATAAATCTTTATTCGACTTACCAGCGGAAGGGAAGGGAATAACAATAGTAAATTTTATTTTTAAATCGATTTTTCAAGCGTGTTGGGTCATTTATTGCTAGAAAGAAAAACTTTTAGAATTCTTAAAACTTTTAATGAAGTATAGAATCTTGTTAGGATATGTGTCTATGAATATTTTTTCTTGTTTTATCAATGTTTAAACTGTATGTAATTAATGAGATCATTGTTGGGTTTTGTAGAGGAAACTCTGGGGCTTGATAGCAAGATTTTTTTAACACAATGTTTCTTGGGTTGTCTGAAACTTAGGCTTTGTATTTAGTATGATATTTCTTTTAATTTATCAATCTCTTGTTCTTGCTTAACATTCAAGGCTTTTGAGTGTGAAAAGAAATACCCTAAACCAATATTTAACATCAAAAGGTTTAGATAATTTTCAAGAACAAAAGTCTGAATAATTAAAATGGTGGTTCCCAAATTTGTCAAAATCATGTCCCCTTTTCCATCAATGAACTTTTTCTTCTGTGATAAGAAGACTCTTTAAAGTATTTTCTTAAATTGAAGAATTTTTTCAAAATTATTTAAACTATCATTAATCTGATATTAATCTGATTTAAACCAATATTTAGTTCAAAACAATTGTTAAACCAAGTTGAATAAACTGTCTAAACATTTTTCCCCTTTTTTTTAAACTTCTCAAAAGATCATAATGATTAGAATTATTAATTCACTGATATTTTCCTTTGAAAATTTCTTTTTTATAAAACCTCAATCTTTGCATTTTAAGGATTTGCTTGTTTTATCTGCGAATGTAAAAAGTTTCAGGTTTTTTCATCAAACCAAGATTTTCAACAATTCTTTATTTTTTATTTGTTTTTTCTCAGTTTTTCTTTCCATCTTTTTTTTTCGTTTTTCTTTTCTTAACTTTATTTTTTCTTCGTAATTTCTTTCAATTTCTTTTTCTTACTTTTTCATTTTTTTTTTGTTTTTCTTTCTTTCTTTTTTTCTTTTCCTTTTTCTTTGTTATTTTTTCCAATTTTTCTTTCTTTTTCTTGTTTTTCCATTTTTTTATTTTTTTCAATTTTTTTTATTTTTTTCAATTTTTTCTTGCTTTTGCTTTTTATTCTTTTTTTTCTTTTCAAATTTTTTGTTTTTCTTCTTTTATTACTTTTTTCTTTTATTTTTGTTTTCTTATTTCTTTCTTCCCCTTTTATTACTTTTTCATTTTAATTCTTTTCTTTATTTATCAAAAAAAAAACTTTCTAATTTTTATAATATTTTTATCTATATTTTCTTTTTCTCTCTTTCTTTCTATAATTCTTTTTTTCTCTCTCTTTCTATTTCTGTTCTTTTCTTTTGAATGCATTTCTAATTTTCTGTTTTAAATTAAATCTATTTTATCTTCTATTTTTATCAGAATTTTCCCCATCTTGTTTTTTCCTTCCTTTTATTCTTCAGCCATTCCATTTCACTCTTTTTTTCCCCTTTTCTTTCTTAACCTGGGTGGCCTTTATCCAAAATTTCCTCATGTCCATAAAACCTCAATCCTTATCATCCTTCTCTCCACCCTTTCATGTTTCTCTGCAACTCCATCTTACTCTTATTCAAAAGTTTGTCTAAGCACTTTCTGCACTAGTTCTGCATTTTGCTAACTCTACAACTTAAAAAGAAAAAAAAATGTCAAGAGACACTAAAAATAGACCCAGACGTTCTGGCAACTGGATGAATTGGTTATGGGGAAAACTTTTTGGGGGAGAAATTGCTGAAGCACTGTCAGGGTCCTGGTTAGAGGGATGAGGTGATAGAGACTGGAGAAATGGTGAGAAAAGAAACACATCTAATCTATATATCTTTTTTATTTATAACATTTGCCAACATACACCCATGACATTTCATATGTATGGAAAAGTAATTTGGTCGAAATGATATATAATGTATAGAGGAAAATAGATTTTTTAAAAAATGATATATCTGGTTAAAGAAAGAAGAAACTACATTAAAGGTAATTAATAGTTATCTAATCTAAACCAGTTACTAAGTTTCAAGAATAGAATGCTTGGTACCTGTGTAACCCAAGTGTTTCTGGCTTCTTGAAAAACATTTATTAACAACTTCTAATGTTTTTCAGCAGATTTGATGAATTCTGCAAAGTTCAATTCTAATATTTCTTTCTGATTCTATTCAACCAAATGATATTATAAATATCACGATAAGCAAGATTAAAGAGTTTGGTTTCATTTAAGAAGCCTCTTGATGCTTGTCTCTTTTACTCTTAAAATCATGGTATTTGTGACCAGCAAGGGAGAGCATTATTTCATTGCTGAATTTCATAAAAATTTGCATTTAAAGAGATGGTGTGTCTGTGTAATATATTGATACAGGTGTGACGATTGAACGTTGATATGCCGTTCACAAACCTACAGACACTTATCACCTCAAGGGTCACACTAGGAAATTCTAGCAAAAATCAGAAACTGCGAAGGTAATTGAATTGACACTATTTTAGCCAAGCCAGACTTGTCGCTGCTTAAACCCTTGTTAAGCCTGAAAAAAAGGAACATTAATCAAATACCTTATCTTTGTATTACAACAGATACAAAGACACTACAGTTTGTGATAGAAAATACAGTTGGGTCTAAAATGTTGAAAAGACTACCTCCGGAACCAAAGCATCCTGAGGAAGCGGGCGCTAAGATCTTGCTGTCTTTGACAGCAAGATCTTAGCAAAAAAAATTGTTTAAAAACTAATGATTTTCTTCAATATCATATTTATTATAGATAGTCGGCAGCGACAGTGGAGCATTGGTAAAAGCTTGGGCTTTGAAATCGTATTACGCGAGTTCAAATCTCGGTCAAAACTATTATTTTCACATTTAGCTGACTCGGGCAGATGGGGCTGGTTAACTCAGGAGAGCCGCTCATTTAGGTGAAAGGTAACACCGAATGTAAAAAGCCCGGGTAAGAGCACGTAAAAATGGCCTTGTGCCAAACTTGGGTTGG
>JAUZSX010347006.1:0-10289 GCA_034780655.1 Idiosepius hallami
TTTGTTGTAAATTAAAAATATTTGTCATTGTTTTCGTCCTAAAAATGGCTTGAAACATGCTTTGAAATAAAGACATGACCAAACCTAAGTAACTAAATGGCAAAGTTATGAATTCAAGGCAAAAATAAGAAAACCAAGTAAAGCATGCATGGTTCCCTGTGAGTGTATTGAGGATGAGACATAAAAATAATGATAAAACTAAGCATTTGCACCCCATCTCCCTTTTAGTCCAAAAGTCCAAGTTTCAGGCCTTAACATGTGTAAATTTGATTTCAACACCATGCAAAAACGCTAATTAGGCATCACATAAAATAGTCTCATTGAGGGTTGCTTTTAACTATAAAAGAGCGCCCGAGGCACATCCTAGAATTATCTCAGAGTACAAACAAACGAAATTATTTAGAAATCAATTGGTTACACCTTTTCAGAAGGTTTTGTAAAAATCCAAGGTGCCAATTTATTTTGATAAGCAAAAAAGTGTCATTTTTAGCCATTTTACCCCGAAACGTCCCTCTCCTAGAGGGACAACCGGAGTTTTCCAGGAAAATCTACCATGTTACTTATTACTTATATCATGTTTAATGTTTGTGTCAATATTTTTTAAATTGCAAGGCGTCGTTGTTTTTTTAAAGCTATGATAGACAAATGTTCGAACGGACAAAGGTGAATTTCTAGGTTCATATCCCTTCTTAAGGGATCAAAAAAGAAAAAAAAACACTGACTTTGTTAGGAAATTGAAGTTAGGCCAAAAACTACGTAAAATCAACTTTTCTTCAGAAATATTCCATAGAGAACCTTTGTTTGTAGTTCATTTATCAAAGGGTAGATTTATTTGTGACTAAAGAAAGGCAATAAAACGGACAGCGCCAGTGTAATGAGACAGACTGGATTGCCAACCAAACGATCCGAAGCTGATAAAAGAGTTTTATCTAAATAGTACTGACTGCTTGCTTGCCCTGACCATTTGGAGAACAAGGTTATTTTGTTGCGCGCTAAAGGTTCTCGTATCGCCATTTCAAAGCAAAGAATGTATCAAAACACGACAATGCTCTTTCTCGTATATCTAATCTTCATTGTGATTTCTTTGAGCATGTAAGATTTATGGGGAAGAAGATAATTGAATATGTAACCCCCACTCTTCATTGGTGAACAAAAACGTAAGGTCTGTATTGGAAGATAAAATACGAAATATAAAACCAACTATATATAAAGCAAACTAATGGAAAACAAATTAAAACTACCATGCACAAAAAAGAGGAAAAAATTTTTAATCAAAATAAATAAAATAGTAAAATTACCAAAAACTCACAGAAATCAATTTTTTTTCAGCATTTTTTTTTTTAATTGCCAAAATTTTGAAAAAGAAACGCTTAATTTTTATTAAGTTTCCACCAGTTAGTCATCGAAGTAATAATATTTTAGATAATTGAAAAAAGACAAAAAAATTTAATTTTTGATTAAATGCATTCCCACTTTTATTATCTGTGTAAATGAATTTTTAAAAAAACTATTCAACCTGTTCACTTTTGGAAATATGTTTTAAAATGTTAATTCTGAGAAACAGCATAATGATATTTTGTTTTTTTTATAGAAAGAATTTTATTAAATGCCTTAATAAATGATTATCTCTCTGATTATTAGGAAAATAATGCTGTTTATATTTATCATTTTTGCCTGAATTCATGTTAAAACGTTTAAAAAAACTTATTGAATTTTATTTTAAAAGATATTTTTACTATTATAAAGTGTTTTGTGTTCAAAAATACATCGTGAGTTTTGATGACGATCTTCTAAATTGTCTTATCAACCGGGAATTTGGTTTTGCACTTGTACGTGATGACTGTATATTTTACGTCTTTATAACGAAAATCTTGTGGTCGTACATCTTACCTGCTTCCCAGGTAATGTAGTGTGTTCTTTTCTGCTGTAAATTAAACAAAATATCTCTCACCACGGAAACATATTTTTAAATATTATTATGAGTAACCTGGCGTTTTTTTTACTTACGTTTCTATTTATCTTATTTTACTTGAAAATTTACTATTAAAAATCTTGTTTTAATCTTTTTCTACGTGTTGTTTCTAGTAAAGTGTTAATAAAAAAATTCAACTGAGTAGATTGTCTTGAAGAAATTTAAAGCATTGGAATATTATACAAAAAAAACTTGACAATGTTTGATGAAAGAGAGGAAGCAGAGATTCCTTTGAATGATTTTACTAATGAAAATTAACTGTATTAAAATATTTCGTTTAGAAATAAATAGCTTTCAACATCAAAAAGCTCGTTGAAGTGAGTAATGCTGAAATATCATTATTTTAACGAAAATGAATTAATTTTGTTTTTTGATAAAACAGAGATAAAAAAAATAGAAAAAAAAACAGAAAAATTAATTAAAAACCATTAATTTACTTGGAAATACTTACTTCTCAACATTGAGGAGTAAGGGTTGCTAAAATGGGAATTTTAATTTGCTCACTATTTTATATTTTAATTCTAATTTTAAAGTTTTATTGAAGTAGAATGCGATTATTTGGTTAATCAACGACAAAGTTTGATTATTTTTGTTTTTAAACCACCCCTTTTTTATTAAAGATTAATTTTGATAACTTTATTATTGAGTTGAATGTGTAAAAGAAAACGAAGCGAATCGAGAAATGCACGTAAGTGAGTATGTGTACCTCTTTAAAATGATTAATAATTGACAACTACTCTATTTTTCACCACTGATGTTATGAAAAACTAGGTAAAAAAAAAAGAAAAAAAACATTGTCAGGAGTGGGATTCGAACCCACGCCCACATTCGTGGACCAGAACACTCATAGTCCTGGTTAAAGCACGGAGTACCTTGAGTCTGGCGCCTTAGACCGCTCGGCCATCCTGACAGCTGATACAAACTGTGAAAAAAAATAGTTATGTTAATAATAGATTATTTTGTTTAGTTGGCTGCTTATGTTGCTGAAATGTAAGTACGATAAGAAAGAAAGAAAGAAAGAAAGAAAGAAAGAAAGAAAGAAAGAAAGAAAAAAAGAAAGAAAGAGGTTTACATAAAAACAAACTAACTTCAAAACAAAAAGCGTTTTTTTAATGCTGGCATTATTCACTCTACTTTATTATACTACGAATGTAAGCTGTTGGCGCGTTGACTGCTATGCGACTCGTTATAGGATCATGTTGTGGTATATCTTCTGGCTATAAACGCTTCTTCTTCTTCCATACAAGCATTCATTCCCCAACACAATATTTTTTACTTACGGAGAACATCTTAACGATATACGTTTTTCGCGGTCAGCATTGTCGAACAAAGTTTGGTACTAGAAGTCAAAACTAATAAAAAAATATTTGTTAAAACTGAATTATTAACAGAAATTGTAAATTATAGGTTTATTTGTTTAACTTGTTTTACCTAATAAAAATTATCTGAAAGCAGTTTATTCGTAGGCAAAGATTTTTAGTAGGAACAAACAAGATGTAAATGCAAGGTAAATAAAATCCATTAAATTAATTCAATTAATCCATAAAGAGTTCAGTTTTATTAACAAAAAAAACTTGAAAAGCCGAAAAGACGAAAAAAGATGACATGGTCGATATTTCTGCTCTCCATTCTTGGCTATTTGGTTATTTTGCTAATTATGTATCGTTTTCTTCGCTAGTTATCGCTTTTTACGTCTGGATCCAAAAAAGTAAACAGACAGCATTAATAGAAATAAGAGCAGTAGGTTGTTGATTGGTAGAAGATATTAAGAATGGCCAGAGTCAAGTTTATATTCAATCCTTAAACAAAAAAAATGTTGATTTTTATTAATAAATTCTTACTGAGTCTGAGTCAGAGTCACTACTGTGAGTTATTTTCCAATTATTTTTTATAAAAATGATTTAACCATCTTTTATCATTGGATTTTTCTCTGTAATATCAATTAATATTAGAATTAATTAATAATACAAACGTGTGTTAAAATGAATATTATATATTAAACAATAACTTTGAATTCTTGTATATTCTTTTATTTTTTGGTATGACTCGTTTGATTTATATTTTCAAAGCATATCATTTCTTCAATTGCGTTAATTGCATTGACTTATTCATATTTACACTGTCCTTTGAAAAACTAATTTCCAAATATGAATAGAGACATACGAATAAATAGATAGAAAGATAATTAGATAGATAGATAGATAGATAAATAGATAGAATGATAGAGAGAGACAGATAGATAGATAGATAGATAGATAGATAGATAGATAGATAGATAGAGACAGACAGACAGACAGACAGACAGAGACAGAGAGAAAGAGGGCAAGATATGTAGATGAATGGATACAGAGAAAGACAGAAAGATAGATTAATAGATAGATAGATAGAGAGGGGGAGAGAGACAGAGACAGTGACAGAGATAAAAAGAGCGAGAGATGTAGATGGATGGATAGACAGAAAGATAAATACATCGATAGATAGATAGATAGATAGATAGATAGATAGATAGATAGATAGACTGGTGGGCAAACAGAGATAGATAGATTAGTGTTTTGTCTTAGGACTTGTCCTTTTCTCCATCATAGACGGGAACTTTAATCTCACAAAAAAAGGATTGAAGGAATGAAGGATGAAAGAAAGGAAGGAAGGAAGGAGGGAAGGTACCAATTTTGAGACTCTAAAAGGTTAGCTACTTTATTAATACCCTCATTGTTTGTTCAGCAGAACAGGGTGGCTTTATCTAAGAGGGTGTTCTGTACTGACTTTGACCTGAGGGTTGACCCCCATAAAAGTCACTCACCATTGCTGTATTAATGAGGGAAGTTGTATGGAAGCAATCGCTTTAAATGAGGCCCTCAATAGTTGCAAGGTGCACAACATCTGTGGAGGAACTGCGTCCCTTTTCCACGGAAAGACTGGGCAAGGTTGTATATCTCATAAAATGAGTATATATCATATATGTATATATATATGTGTGTATATATATGTATATATCATATTTATTTGGTTGAGCACCATGTTTGGCACAAGGTCATTTTTACGTGCTCTATATGCCTGGGCTTTTAGAATTCAGTGTTACCCTTAACCTAGATGAGCTGCTCCCCCGAGTTAACGAGCCGAATCTGCCCGAGCTGCTAAAGTGAATGTAATGATTTTGACTTGGAATTGAACTCGCGTAATATGATTCCAGAGCCCGAGCTTTTACCAATGCTCCACCGTTCCGTTTATGTAAAAAAAGGAATTGAAGCTATTTTCCCTTCAAACTGCAATTTTGAATAATTATCCACTTTTTGAACTTTCATCCCTTTTTTCCTTCCTTCCTTCTTTCTTTCTTTCTTTCTTTCTTTTTTTCCTCTTTTCGTTTTTCCTCCCTTCCTTCTTTCTTTCTTTCTTTCTTTTTTCCTATTTTCGTTTTTGCTTCCTTCCTTCCTTCCTTCCTTCTTTCTTTCTTTCTTTCTTTTTTTCTTCTTTTCGTTTTTCCTTCCTTCTTTCTTTCTTTCTTTCTTTCTTTTTTCCTCTTTACATTTTTCCTTCCTTCTTTCTTTCTTTCTTTCTTTTTTCCTCTTTTCGTTTTTCCTTCCTTCCTTCCTTCTTTTTTTCTTTCTTTCTTTTTTCCTCTTTTCGTTTTTCCTTCCTTTTCTTTCTCATCCACTTCTTCTTTACTTTCTTTATTTCTTTTCTTCTTTCTTTGTTTCTTTCTTTCCTTCGCTTTTTCTTTTTTTTTTTCTTTCTTTTTTCTTTCTTTTTTTTTCTTCTTTTCATTCACTTTTTGTCTTTCCCTTTATTTTCTTTCTCATTCACTTCTTTACCTCTTTTTTTTTCTTTCTTTCACTTTTTTCTCTCTTTCTTTCTTCCTCTCTTTCTTTGTCCCTTTCTTTCCTTCCTTCTTTCTATCAACTCCCTATTTATCTCTATATATCAGGAGAGCCAACTAACTTGATATACTCACTTTGGGCAGCGACGCTGGAGCATTGGTAAAATCTCGGGCTCTGGAATCGTATTTCGCGAGTTCAAATCCCAACAAAAAACCATTACTTTCACTTTAGCAGCCTCGGGCAGATGGGGCTCGTTAACTCGAGAGAGCAGCTCATCTAGGTGAAGGGTAACACCGAATATAAAAAGCCCGGGTAGGAGCACATAAAAATGGCCTTGTGCCAAACTTGGGTTGGTGCTCACCAAGTAAATATGATAAATTCTCATGAAATTCCATAGACAACATACCAAGAGTGTCCTTTATAGAAGACTTTAGAAGTGATCTCCATATCATTAAACCTCTTGGTACTTTCCCAAAGTGATGCATAAACATTAAGAGGCCATTATCTTTTGGCACCAATTCCTTGATATGCTTGTGCCTCTCTGGGCCTTCCTGAAAGATATTTATTAGTGGAAACCCTACCCAAAGTCTTCTCCTATATTCCCATTTGTAAAGTACTTAAATATATGCTCCCTTTTTCTTCAATCCATTGCTGGTATCCCAAAAGGTCCAAACTCCTTTCCTTGGCCAGTGTAAATGATTCATCCATTGGAAGGAAGATCTTAATGCGAAAAAGATTCAGAATAAACTCGCCATTTTTATATAAGCATTAATGTATTTTTATTGTCTTTTGCTAAACATCTTGGAGAAAGAATAAGTGTTTTTTTTTAATGCCCTAACTTAATGCAGTACCAAGAAATTACACTACTATATACTTTGACCCCAAATAATGCCTGTCCTCATCTCATTCTTGAGGATGACTCCTAAAAATCAAAAACTTATCTCTAAAATTATCTAATTAAAATGAAAACTCCAACTGATTTTTTAATTCCTATTCAATTAACTAAAAAGAAAACTGAATTGTTAGTCAAATGCATTGCATTCACCTTTGGAATGTCAAAACACAAATCATTCACAAAGGTCAAAAGGTCAGAAGTGTTAATCACTTCATTTCAAGACCAGATTAATAATTTCAAAATCCACAATTAATTTTAAATTAAACTCAATATGTTTGTTTTATGACATATCTTCATTAATAATATGCATTATTGTTACAAAACCATGATTTTAAATGGTTGAATAATTTGTTACTTAATTTATCATGAGAATTGAAAATGTCACTAGAAGTAGTCAAATTGTGTTGTTGAAAATGTATTGTTTTTTTATAGAAATAAAACTTCTTAGTAAAGCTTCAATAATTTTTTTAGGTTTTAAATTAGTAGAGTAAGCTAGCCATTTTATTAATTTGCTTCAGATAATATTAATTAGAAAATTTTAAAACAATATAAGCAATAGTAAGCTTTGCTGTGTGTGTTAAATTATTGTCTGTGAGAATTATGTCCTTCCATAATACAAATTCCTTCTTTTTCTTTGCAAAAAGATGTTCTTTGATTTTTAGTATTAAAATTGATGTAGCAGTTATTTTGGCTACCTCTGCTATTCTGAATTCTCCAAAATGTTTGTTGATAGTTTTAGCTGAAGGCCTCATACACTGCCAAACCATCCACTTGTTAACACCTGTTCCTCATGTAAAATCTATTTCTGTTTTGTCCATTTGTAAATTTCAAAATGAATTTGGAAAACCAGTTATTCAAGTTTTTATATAATTTGTTGGTCCAACTTCTCTGAAATTGGGTAATATTTTTTTATACTTAACTAAATACATTTAAGAAAAGCCTAAGATGAGAATAAATCCCAATTTCTCTGCTGAGATTTTGATTATTTTTGCTTATTTATCGATTATATTATAAACCAGTTTGACATTTTTTTCACTTCTTGCTCCTAGCACAATGCAACCTTTTTTCTCTTTTGCACATTACACATAAACTGAAAAAAAAAAACATCTAGAAAAATGAGTTTATGACCATCTTAGTTTTCAGTGAATGGTGTTTTAATTGGATGGACAATTTCTTTGGCATTTAATTCCTCAGGATTTTCTTCTACATTACATCACTCTCTGCCTTTTTGCTTTTACAGAATATCAATTTAGTATTCATATCTATTTCAGAAATTAGTTCAGTCCTAAATCTAGTAAAGACAGTAATAAACCACACATACACACATAGATATCTTTCCTCTTCACTCATTTTTATTATCTTACCTTATTCAACAACAGATCTTTTAAAATAGATAAGTAGGAAAATTCATAACCTTGGTTTAATTTGCTTAGTTTTGTTGGGTTTTTTTTTACATTTAGAAAATAATTTTGTTGGTGTGTGTGTTGGTGATGGTGTGTGTGTTTGTTGGTGAGTGTTGGTGTTGGTGTTAAAATTGTTTTGAAACCACAAGTTTTTTGGATAAAAAAGATTGAAAAACCTGTACAAGAATGTGGTTATTTTATGGAAGATGAGCATTTGATGATGCTGTTTTAAGTTGTCTTAAGTATTAGAAAATGTTTCTTTAATCACATAATGAAATAGACATACATGTAACAAGAGTTACTTCTTAAACATTAACTAGAAATGGATTAAAAAGATAGAAAATAGAAAACACTCATTTACACATAGGCTACAAACACACACACATCACTTCCCAAACACAGAAGCCCTAATTCAGTGAAACTTATTGTTTGAGTGTGTAGGCTTTAATCGAGTGCAAATAAAATATTTTAAAGTGAATAATTAAATAAAACTTTTCATAAAAATAAAAGCCTCAAAAACCCTCAATTCTAAAAGAATTGCGACAATATTAAAAATATGAATGACTAAACAATACACATACATACATTCATTTGAAATTCACATCTTTAAAAACTTAGCATTAAATGATTTGACATCAATGAAATATTATTAAACTATTTTTATTTATAATCCTGGTCAATTCTCTTCAAGTTAAAGATTATTTCATTTAGATTTTTTTTCCTTTGCACACCAACATTGCCCTGCACTGCCTTAAAACTTTTTTCTTTCAGGTGTAAAAAAAAAGAATTGAAATAATCATATCTTTATTGATATTTATGATTGTGTGTCTGTTTAAGTATGGAGTGAAAATGAAACCAAATGACTAAACCTCATTTAGAAATTGTTAATTTCTTTCAACATTGATATTTCTTCTTAAGTTCCCCACTTTGTGTTTGACAAAGATCTTAATAAAAACCTCAAATAAACACAAACTTTACGATCTTTCTTTTTACATTTATTTACTCTGTACCATTTTACATTCAACAAAAATTACCAAATATTATTTTAAAGTTGTTTTTTTGTTTCATTAAAGAATGTTATTTACAATTTTAATAAATATACAGTATTATTCATAAGATAAAAAAATGATAATTTACATTGGTTCAATTTGGTATTTGAAAAATGTTTTAGATTAAGAATTAAGAATGCTGTAAATATTTAATAATATACATATTATTAAAATAAAAAAATATCTTAAATATTTCTTCCATTCTAAATAGATTTAAACCTATAACAAATAAAAAAAATATCAAGTCATTGCAAAGACAAGTTTTATTGATAGTCATTTTATTTCCTCTGCAATTCCTGATTAATAAATATCTCAGATCAGTTTGTTGAGTGCATCACTATGATAAATATTATAAAAATGAAAATCTTCAACTCTTTAAAGAAATCTTATGACACACCCAAATATTTTGGAACTTAAATTATTTGCAGATAGCAAAACAAAACATTTAAGAAACCACATTTAGAGGTTTATATCTATTTGATGAAGCACCAACCCTAGGCCATGTGCTCATTATATCCTTTTTGTAATCAGTGTTGCCCTTCACTTAATTACTCTCTCATTGACTTGACAATTTTTTTTAATTTGTGTTATTCTTACACCTAGATGAGTTACTCTTCTGAGTTAACAAGCTTCATCTGCCCAAGGCAGCTGAAAGTAAATGAAATGGTTTTGACTGGAGTTTGAACTCATGTAATACAATTCCAGATTCCAAGCTTTTACCACTACTGCACCCTCACTGCCCAACTTTAAGAGGCGTATGTACAATTTGACAAATAAAATATTCGTTAGTTATAGGCAGCAAAATCTTTTGGAGATTAAGTGAGTTATGTTCAATTCTAAATTTAGAATTTTGCTTATCAAATCATCAATTATAAAAGAAAAAAATCTTTTTTTTTGCAAGTCTGGCATTTTCCCAGTTTAAATAATCAATTATTAATTATACACATGGTTTATAAATAAAACATTCAGTATTATTAAAGAAGTTCTGATAAAAGTTTTACCTTTTTTTTTCTTTTTTTTTTATTAAAGAATTATTTTATTTATATAATCTTTTAATTTTATTTTTCTAAAATGAAATCAATTTTAATTTTGCAATTGATAAATGTTGCTTATTTTATTGTAGGTTGTTTTTCCCCAACACATGATTTATATATA
>JAUZSX010347017.1:0-23001 GCA_034780655.1 Idiosepius hallami
AATAAACTGTATTTACTATTAAATGAGACCAATAATGCGGTTTATTCGCTTCGAATACTGTGAAATTTGCATATTGTCGAAATTAAAATTACATTTAGTACACACACACCCGCGTGCACGCGCGTACGCCCATATAAGTGTATATATTTATACACACATATATATATATACATATGCATATATATATTTATATATTTGTATATATATATATATTTATATATATATATATATATTCATATATATATATATATATATATATATATATATTTAACTATATTTCTGTCCAAATATAAGTAAAGATTACTACAGATGATGCATCTGTAAATGAAAATAACTTTATGCATTGTAATTTGCGTGGTGTTCGCTAAACCATAACTTTTGTGAAACTGTTGAACCCTGTTAGTTAATTTACCGATTTAAGATACTTACTTCCTTGGCCCTAAACAATCCTCAAATGGTTAAACAGCTAATTCAATTTTCTAAAATTGAGTTTTATTTTTAAATAGAGTTTTATATCTAATATCAAGAAATCTTTTGTACTCAACAGTTTATTTGTTTCTGAAAATCTGCCAAGGCCCAAATCTCAAAGAAAATAACGGTTTAATACCTTCAAGATTTAATAAACATTGACGGCTAATACTTTATCCTTCTTTGCAATATTTTCAACCCGAAATCCTTTGAGAAACCATCAAATAAGGTTTCCTATTTGTTTACAAAACAACGCAGACATTTCACATTTGCTAGCATCAATATCAATTAAAGCAGGTTAATGTCTTATTAGCGATGACAGATCGTTGTACAATCACCATAACAACGAATACCATGGTTATTGTTTAGGATCGAAATTAATATCTTCATTAGCGGCAAATCATAAGTTATAGCAGACAAATCGATTAGTTTTGGAAAGCCTCACTTTCGATCAAGTAGCAAAACTATTTTATTGATCTTTTTTTTTTATTTCTTTTCCTACGAATCTTTAGATACATTTCAGAACATTTCCTATTAATCAGTGGAAATATTTTTAAGGATATTTGCTCTGATTATTACATACGTTCATCTCCGTTAGAGTGTAAGCTTAACGTGATAACCAGGGTAAGCTTCAGTTCACCGCTCTGCGCCACTTTGTACTGACACAAAATCGATAATAATAATAATAACAATAATGATGATAATAATAATGATAATGTTTTAATAGAATGATCCAACACGTCCGTATAAAAGAAAGAAATTTTATAAATAGACCTCTTACATTAGAGCGGTGTCGTGCTTAGCAACTTTGCTGTCTTAACGCAGAATTCACCTGGCGGCTCCTTTACCCTTAAAAAGGCTAATTGCTCCCCTTACCATACTGAAGCCTTTTTGACTATATATACATACATATGCATATATATATATATATATATATATATATATATATATATATATATTTATAGAAAGAGAAATAGACAGAAAAGGATGAATTAATAGATGTATATTTCAAGTGTGATAATGATTTTCTAGTTAATCCCAACAATTATTTTGGTATTTTTTCCGTTACAAAAGATATGTAATCCAAGGAGCTTTGCATCCCATGTAATTGCAGGGTCTGCAGGGGCCATAGGCTCGACGCTGCATTATTGATTGTGGAACAGCATCGAAATACTCCTGCTCTTGCCAGTACCTCCACCCTAGTAAATAAGTCTTGTATTGACTCCTAAGTGAATGTTTTGAGTAATGAGTATCGAATTCAGATTTATCAAAAAATAGTAATAGGTAAAATTCATATAACAAACTGAGGAGGGAGAGGAGGAGGAGTGCTTACCATCACTGACTACAAAGTACCGAGATATATTTGTGTGTCAGAGGAGACTTATTGCCACTTTGCCTTGACAGAGTAAGACTTTCCTAATGACGAGTGTGCAAAGTAGACGCAGAAGTGTGAAAGCTTTAGAATATAGAGTATCACACATTTTTTTTACTGTAATAGCACAAGGCTTCTTGGGCTCCCGGGAGACTTGTTGTCACTCTGAATACAGTAATAAAAACTGTTTGTTGGGTGTGCAAGTATTCTGTAATTTGTGTGAGATCCCTACATAATAATAATTATAACAGTATTCTGCTGGAGAATCACGAGGAGACTTGACTCCAGTAAAAACCATAGGCCATGAACAGAATAGAAGAGCTGTGTGATTATTGGGACAATTCAATGTTAGAAATAAAAGCATTTATTTTATCTTATACCGAAAGAGAGTATAATGTGATGGGTAAATAAATATATATGATTTAATTGAAACGTTGGTGAAACAATACTATTGATGGGAAGTAATACTTTTGAGAACTTGTCTTATCTCTAATGTTTTAATCAAACTAACTTAATAATTCTTACTGATAAAGATTACTACAGATGATAACGAATCTTGATTTATTTTATTTCTTTGAAAAGCATTGCAATTGAAAATTTTCAAATCAAAGTTTGATAAAATAAACAAGTTTGATCATGAAAAATTTCAATGGTAAAAGAATAAACAGTACTTAAAACACAAAATGTTACTTAAACTATATTAAATCTGAATTTAAAAAATAATTTGAAAGTAAATAATAATATTAATTTAAAAACGCTATTTATTTTCTCATTTGTTTTTAAATAATGCCTTGGTTTTCCTATTGCTGATGAATAGATTATCATTTATTTGTTGTACGAATACAAATAAAAAAAAGTGGTTTATTGTTCTTGAAACATGTTGCTACTTTAGAAATAGTTGCAAATTAAACAAACCAAAACAATTAAGCATAAAATGTAGACCTGGTTCCATTTTTAGGCTTCTTTCTTGGTGGCCAATGTTAGTGAACCTGTATTCGTCTTTTGCAGGGTTGCAAATAACAATTCTGATACAAAATAGTAGACGAATAGTGCATGCTTTCATTACTCGAATGATGCTAAAAAAAGAATGGATTCGTTAGAAAAAGCAACCCACTTCCGGTAGGCAATTATTGTATTTATCTAAAGCATAGAAACATAATTAACAGGAGAGATTAGCCATTGATAATTGGTCTATAGTAAAAGCCAGGTCTCGAATTGATGAATATAAATAGATATGTAGGTCATTATATATGAAATATGAAAGAAATTCTATGCTTTCGATAGAATTGAAATTATTGAAAACAGTATTTATCGGACAAGTTTGAATTACGAGAAAAGAGAAACAATTTTTGTATAAAATTTCTGAAGAATAAAGAACAAAAGTTAAAAGTCACATTACCTAAGAATGAAGAAAAATGGCTAAGTCATCAGGAGAAAAAATGAAAAAAAGGCCGTCAACACAACACATTGAAACAAAATAGATAATAGCACAAACAACATTATTTATTCTTGAGCCGACTCGGTTTCTTTTAGACTGAAATAATAATAAAAAATACGAAAAGAAAAACAATAAGAAAAAAAGGAGTTAAAACTTAAAACGGAAGGATAGGATCAAATTCACAATGTGATTATAAACGAAACGAAACTTCAAATACAGGTTTGGAACAATTGTTACGTGAAATTCAAAACAACTAAGCAAATTACAAGACGAAACGAGACAGAAAAAAATCCTTTGAGATTAAATTGAAACGAAAGATTTAGAAAGACACGTTGACATAAAAAGATCTGAGCGATTTAAAATACCAAAACAAAATTCAACAGAGCCTAATTGGGAAAATAAAACACTGAATTACCTGACGCAAAACAGAAAAACAACACAAAAACAACAAAATCACGGACGCTCAATAATAGAAGAGGAAATCAACTCTAAAATTGTGGAGAAAAGTTTGAGAAATATTGTAAACTTGACAGCAATTAAAGTTATGGATGGGTTACAGAAAAATTAGCTCCAACAATTTGCAGTTCTGCATGATATGTAAGTACATAAGAGGAGTTGCACACAACAATAGAGTCTGATCAGTTATCTTAATGTGATAGCCTACCGTATTTCCCCAAATATAAATCAGTCAAATTATTTTTAAAATAGTGCCTTTCTCTGAAATTTTTACAATAATTATTTTTAATTAAATAGTCTGATTACAGTATCTGGCAGACGGATTATTATAGAGGTGTTGCCAAAATAGTACTTTAGGGGCTTATATTTTAGAGTTCAGCTTATATTTTAGAGGTCAGCTTATATGTGGGGAAATACGGTATTAAAAGGGCCAACGAAGAATGTAGTCAGGAAGATTCTGATCCTTTGTGGATGAAACAAACTCTCCCAAATAGAAACGAATAACAAATATTGGATTGAAAAAAAGACATCGACGACCACAAATGGAAAAAAAGTCATCGATGTTAGCCACAAAAAATAGACCTACAAATCTTAAATGCAAAGGAAAACAAGGTACATAGATTTGGGGTAGATGATGATAGATGATTAAGCTACCCCTCATAGATGAGGGGTAGCTTAAATAAACACCATAAGATCTTTGCATGCAAGTATATCGTATGAAAAACAGAGTTCTCTTTTCAAGATATTTTACCAAAAAAATCGAATAATACCGAAAATATAAGTAATACTTATAACTGACATGTGAACCAAGAAAAATAGAAGAAGCGAGTTTCGGGATAATACCAATTCTTTGTCCATTTGTTTAAAAAAATCTGGGAAGAAAATGTTATTAAGGGAAAATAAGGTGTTATTCAGATATCTGAATTCATTAGAAGAGCGCTGTCTATAGAAATGAAATGAAGTGTGAAAACTAATTCAAACTAGAAAAATATTAAATTCCAGCGCCGTGATTAGGGACCCGCAGACCCAACAATTATGAGGGGGTCACGAACTCCCTAGGGGCAACAAGGCTTCTAGACTTCATTACAGATGTATGAATTGCAATGCAAAAAAATACCAAAATAATTAATTGTTACGATTGATTAGAAAATCATTAACACAATTAAATTCACACCCAATACATCTTTCTTTCTTCCTATCTCTCTTTCTATATATATTTGTAAACGTATGTATAAATAGTCAAAGTATATTGAGGGGGGAGGGAAAATGGCTTTTTTAGAGTAAAAGGGCCGCAGGGAGTATTCTGCGATGGGGCCACTGTGTGGCTAAGCACGGGACTGTGAAATTCTAAATACAGAAGCGCGAAAACAATTATTAAATACCTAAGGATAGGAAAAGAGAATGACAGGCGTTGAAGATTCGACCAAAGGAATGGCGTCGAATATACTAGAGTCTCTGGGTAGTATTTTCATTCAAGCTCTAAAGCCTTCCATCAAGGGTTGACAAGAACAGAGAGTGACTCGTAATTATTGTAAGAACTATTTATACCAGGCTCAAGTCGAGGGGAAATATGTGCATTTCCAACTGGGATAAAGCTGAATGAGCTGCGGGGGTGCATAAATAGTGTCACTGTAATTTCAAAACATTCACAAATCACTAACAGTGTGAATAAAAAATAATAGGGAATAATAATAATAATAATAATAATAATGTAAACATAATAATACTAATATTATTATAATTATCAATATAATCAGGCATATGGTCAAATAATGAGAATATGTCGTAAAAATAAGAAATCTAATGAGTTTGAGGTAATATGAAGTTAAATGGAGTTTGAAATTAACAGAATTTGTAGCTCAGACTTAAGAAGCGTTTGACTTTTTTCTATGTCGGACAGATGTTGCTCGTTAACTCGGAAGAGTTCTTCATCTAGGTGAAGGGTAACACTAATTAAAAAAAGAAAACCCGTCGTATTTATAGACAGTCCACTTTATTCTATCGTAGGGGTGTTTGGTGATTTCATTACACCAAATTTTAAGATTACTATTCCAGTGTCGTTATTCGAATTATAAAGAAAATGTCAATAGATTTAGAAGTAATGATGGATGGAGACGGCACATTTTTCACAGATTTTGCAACATAGCAGAGTATTTCAATAGCAAGAATTTTCATTATTTTTCACTGCTATTTTGAATTTCAAATAATTTTCACGTCAACTAATGATTCAGATTGTGACTTGAGGCGAATATATTTTTATAGATTTAATTTTTCTTTTAGTTTATTTTTCTTCATAAAAATCGATAGAATGCATTAAGAATTAATGTAAATATGAAATGCTTTTTCACAATTAAAACTAAGAAATTTACTTATTTGCAACCTTGTATTATTAATCTGCTCATTATGTTGCATGGATGAGTTTCAATACTTTGAGTTTAATAACCCCCTCTCAATATTGGTATTAACAATTAGATTTGTTTAGGTTTCTTTTAATGTTTTTTATTCATTTAATGGTGTTTAGACGTTTATGTATTCTATTGTGTGTTTTTAAGTCTCAATTAATTATTTTGCCACTATTTTATTTTATCATTTATTTCTTCATCGAGAAAAGCTATTAGAAAACTTGCTACATGAAATTCAAATGTAAAGGAAAATGAATTGACTATTAAAACCTAAACTTCTTATTCGTGATCAACTAAAAACATTTAAGTGGTATTTGTCCAGGCGTCAGGAAGTAAAATAAATAATAAAATATAATGGATATATCTAGTTTTTTTTTTCTTTTACAATTAATACTAATTTTTCTTTTGGCCGCCTTTAGACGATATCTCTAATAAAATTGGAAACTATTCCGACGATTCTTATTTTGGCAAAATCATTATATTCCCTTTCAGCTGCTTCGGGCTGATAAGGCTCGTTAACTTAGGGAAGTAAATCAGGAAGGTGCAAAGATATCACTTTCCTCAAAAACCCTGGTGTATCAGACCCGTCAACTCAATGAGGACATAAAATTAGTATTTTGCCTAACTTGGTTTTATGCTCAACCAAGTATATTTATATCCTATTTTAACAAATGTTGGAGTTTGTAGTAAAAGAAAGTATTTTATTTTTCAACTTGATTTTTGGAATTTGTAAAATGTGTATTGAATAGGACAAAATGCAGTATAAACAACGCTTGCCATAAAAATCAAAGAATTATAAGATTCTGATTAACCATTTGTTCACGTGAGACAGTGGATAGGCAGTCAAACTTCGGAATCGTAATACTCGACTGCAAATCCTAGTCGTTTTCTATACATTTCATTTGGTCAAAAATCCTTGGAAAACGTATGATGCCGAACATTTTCCCTATTAAAGGATTAAACATATTGTGTTTTTCAAAAACTCTACGTGTTGACAAAAAAAAAATCACAAAAATGATTGTTCTAGGCATAAAACTACCTGAAAATATCGATATGCAGTAAAACGCAAACAAAAAATAAACACTTACTGGTTATATATCTGGCATTCAACAAACAGATACTTGATTAAAATTTTTTTGGGGGGAAAATAAACTAACTGCCTCAAATAGATTATCATTAGAAATTCTATTCTAGATGTGTTAAAAAAGTGTTCGTCCTTGAATTTGCTTTCGAAATAATATTACAATTCCTGAAGGGTTTAAATGACATATTAAGAATATTATGCATATTGGGAGTTATAGAAAAATACTAACTCAAATTTACCACAGTGCTATGAGAATATATTAGTTTCATTGGACTATATAAGTGATGTATAACAAAACTCTAACGGAAAAGTCTACTTAGTGGATAGAGAGTTGACTTTGGAATCGTAAGACGCAAGTTCGGTTTTTACTTCTGTTTGCGTTCATAACTGAACAATTACCCCATGGAAAGGTACGAAGTCCTACATTCCCTCAAGCTATGAGTTACATAGAAAATATTGTGTTATTTTAAAATTTTAAGTGTGGTCAATAAGATAGTTTATAAAATAATTGATTGTTTTTAGTATGTTATTAAATGGCTCAAAAAGGTTGATATACCGGAAACGAAACAAACAGAATGATAAAAAAAAAATGTAGAATTATAGGTATTTTATAGAATTTATACGATAATTGTTTTTGTGCACAGCAGAAAATTGTTGTAAAACTAAATGGATCTGGGATATCCAGATTTGTTCAAATTAGAATGCAAATCAAAAAAGGCACCACAAATATGTGGATTTGTGCCAGTTCACTAATACTGAGTAAAGCCATTTACATACTATTAATTTAATCTTCTCAAACATATATGAATATAATTGCAAAATCCGTGTAATCTTGTTATGTTGCAGTTTTTATGACGCCACCTTCATATCAACAAAGACAAGAGCAGTAGCAAACATTTAGCGTTATTTATTATAATAATATAACAAAACTAATTGGATCAGTTTATATTTAGTAATTTTCTTTACTAGATGCACCTAAGAGAATTTCCAAGGATACATAAAAGTAGGTATAACTAATGACATTGACATTCAAATTAATTCATCTATATAAAGTTTTTTCGGAATCCTTGGGATGAGGCTTGATAATTTGTAGAAGTATTTTTCGGGCTGTTGTCCTGAAAATGATATATAATGATAATAAAGATGAGAACAACCGTCCGAAATATAGTTCTGCAAATCATCTATATAACTTTAATATCTAAGCGTTAATACACAAAAATTAATTTTATTCCATAAAAAAACAACTTCAAGTCTAAAGATACAAACTTGTAACGATTGGTGCTCGACCAAATAAATATGTTCTCAATGTCTTCAAATAAATACGATGATCATGTAAAACCTGATATAGTAAAAAAAACTCTTGTTTTCTGTTTTATGTAAAGAAATAATTTTATTTGTGTGTTCTGTGTAAAGCGTGAAAGAGAAAATTAAGTTTTATTAATCTGCTATAGTAGAACCAAAATGCCACAGAACTTTTAGCATAACCAAAGTATTATATCGCCAAAATAAGTTTATTTTATTTTTCCCTCTCAATATCATAAAAGAAAATAACACGTATATAAACAAGCATTTGAATATTCCCAACACGCACAAGTTTTGTTAAAGTATTTTTTTATAAATTTTTAATTGACATTTTCCACAAAGTCTGGTCTTTTAAGAAACTAGTAGAAAACTTATCGATTTTATTTTTTTGCTTTTCTAGATGAAAAGTGGTTAAAGCAATTTCTTTCTCTCGGCGTATTGAAAAAAATACTTTTAAAATTGATTTTAAAAAAAACTAATAAATAATACATAATACTTCCAGCATCAAGTATTAATGATGAGTGATACAAAACTTGCAAAACATGAGATAAGTGCTGAAGATGTTATTCAATATATTAAAACATGGGTAGATTTAGAAGAGTATCGTTTAGAAAATAATGCACACTTAAAGACATGAAATGAATATAAATAATTTATGCCATAGAACATTCTGGAAAGACGGTTAGAAAAATTTTGAAATGTTTTTTTTTCTATTAAGAATAAGTTTTTAAAACATAAGTGTCTGTATGTTACTTTATTTTAGTGAATCTATAATGCAAAATAACTCTTTGCAGCATAGCTTTTGCAATGAATACATCTATGTACTTGAAATTTCTGATGGGCCATTTGATTGAAATGTATTAATATGTTCTGGTGTAAAACTTTGAAACTAATGCATAGCAAAGTCTAGCTTCATTGCAAATAATGCCTTATTAAACAATAAAAAGAAATAATTATCCAAATGATTTGATTAAAGATATTAAAATATGTCAGTGCTTATTATAAAATAGGGTTTATTCCATAAAATCTATCTTTAATCAAGTCTAAAAATCGCAATGGTTGATTTGAATCTTCAAACCTGAATGTGAGTTAGCTTTATCAAATACTTTTGTGAGAATTTGGTCGTAAAACATACATTTAAGAATAATAGATACGCAGTCAATAGTCGTAAAATAAGCCTGTACGTGTGTGCAATAAAACTGAGATACATGTTGGTCACCTGAGTTTACATGTGTGTGATAGTAAGTGTTGTGTTGAATATTAACAACGAGTGGGTTGAAATCGCTCAGCATCTGTCCTGTGGTGCAATCAAGTTACTAATTCTAAATCTCGACAAGTCGCCAGTGTTCATGACCTCAGCGATCGATGGTAATAATATCTCAATTGAATATGTATTGAATTCTTCGTCTGGTCTGTCTCTTTTCTTTAACTGATTAGTGTCAGTGGTATTCTGCAAATGTGACTGATATCATTAAATTCGCTCAATGCCCTCACCTATGACTTATTCACAACTTCATTCTTTATTATTCTTTATTTTTTTCGATCAATCTTTTATCTTTCTTTCTTCCTGTCTTTTGTATGATATGTACGTTAAGCTTTCTCTTCCACACTATCTCTGTGTGATCCTTCTTTCTTTTAGTGTGACCTTTTTACTCATTCAAATTCAATTCAGGCGTCTGCTCTGATAAAAAAAAAGTTTAACTGAGTTGCCCTAATTGGAATTTGAAACCAGAAGCACTTGTAATAATGTATTGTATTTGTATAAGCAGATGTAAGTCTATATATGTATAATGTGGGAAATAGAAAAAACATAAGAGGAGTTTTATTTTTACCTTTCGCATGAAAATCTAACCAAAATTGTATACAAATGACATATGTGTAAAATAATTGGTTTTCCTTAATCATCAACAGTTCGTTTTATAAATAACATCCCTTAAATACTGCAGACCAATTAGGGTATACTTTAAATGATAGATCTATGAGACAATATAACTGAAGTGAAGTACGTAAAAAATATTCAAATTTTGGCGCCAAATTCTCTTTTATATGCTTTGATGATTATTGAGATTTAGGCAGAGACTGTCTATTATATTCTGGTTTATTTATTAACTGTTTCTTTAAATGAAGAGTTTAATATCTAGATATTGAACAAATAAATCTCCTTGATATTGAGAATTCTCTATACATATACTCCATATAGGAGTTCGTTTTACTATATATATATATATATATATATATATATATATATATGTGTGTGTGTGCGAGGGCAGCGACGGTGGACCATTGGTAAAAGCTTAGGCTCTGAAATCGTATTACGCGAGTTCAAATCTCAGTCAAAATCATTACTCTCACTTTAGCAGCCTCGGGCAGATGTTAACTCAGGAGAGCTGCTCATCTAGGTGAAGGGTAACACCGAATTGAAAAAGCCTGGGTAAGAGCACGTAAAAATGGCCATGTGCCAAACTTGGGTTGGTGCTCACCAAGTAAATATAATATATATATAAACTCTCTGTATAAACCCCTATATTCAAATTGTTATCAGTTAGATTTGAATTTTATCCCTCATTTCTTCTATATTTTAGTATTTTTTATATTTTGAGCCAGGTACTATCTTATAGTTAAAAAAAACTTCGAATTGTTTTACTTCCTCAATGTTACTTATAACTGACATGTGCTTTTGTGAACAATTGAAAGTTAATGTGAATATTCATTATACAAGGGGCGTTTCAAAAGAGAAAGATATGTGATTGACGAGGCACGCCCTGGACACAAAATTGAGAGCCTTGTTCATCGCTGGCAAAAGTGCATTTAAAATTGTGGGAACGATGTAGAAAATAAACTATGGTACATAAAATGTCGCTCATATACAATTTTGAAGATTGTACGTGTCCAATTTTGTATTGTAACACTAAAAATACGTGGCATTAATCTTGCAAAGAGCCTCGTATGTAAAATATACATATAGATTAAAACCCTTACCTTTAATGCCAGGAAGACTGTCAGGAAACTGGAAGAGATCCCTACATACATTATTTCTTAGATCCTTTTTTTTCATTCATTTTTTTTATTAAAATTATTGTCAATAAATTCCACTTCCAATTAATTAGTGAAAAAGACACAGAATATTTGGAAGAATAAGGTCTTGATTTATAATATTAACAAAAACATAAAATACATTTTTATAGCATTTTATCAAAAAAAAAACAATTCAGATATACTATGAAACAATTATTTGTTAAAGAAACAAAAAAGGAAATTATCTGTGGAGGAAAAAGCCACAAGACTGACCATATAACTTATCTAGAATTTACAGTCGACTTACACACATGTAATACTTAAAATGACATGAATGAAATAGCTAAAATTTTTGTTCATAAAATGCACATGGACTTTAATACAAGATCGACGTATATGCAACTATAAACAATAAATATTTATGAATTTCTATATAGGAAAAGCTATTTTCAAAGTTAAAGCATATTTCAATTTATTGTATCAAAAATAATAATTGGTTTTATCACTCTTAAAAAGAGGAATTAACTTAGAATATTTCCTCGACATCATTGAAATATAATATGCAACTTATATAGTGTACTATTTCCAGCGCAGAAATCAATTGTTATTGAAAAGTTTAAGTATTGTGCCTGAAAGAAATATTAGAGCAACTTAAACGTCAATACAAGTTTTGTATCACGCAAGCGAGTAATGACAGCAAATTACCGGTCGGGGATTGAATCCGTGTAGACGTCCAGTTGGTCGATTGAAAATCTTATCAGAGTTTTCCTATATATTTTATTAGATAACATATATTTATATATTATGTTAAATACTTATGTACTACATATTATTATTTTATATTTACTTTATATTTTTAAATAATATAATGTATATAAGCGCAAACACTTAGTCTGGCCTGCGCAGGCAAGAAACTGACACTCACCGAAGGCCGTTGACATTCAGGCTGTTTTCTATATTGACAGATTTAATTTTTGGGGGGTTTGGGGGCACTGTGTTGGGCCAATTAGTTTATATTTTAGAGAATAACTTTATTTCTTCAAAATTGATATCATTTTAGTTTGGATAAAAATTGTTGAAGAGTTCTTTTGGTTAGACAATCTCTAAGATGGTGATACGGTATCCGATATTAATGACCGAAATAGCACATAGTGTACATAGTGGAATGTTAACCAAATTCAGTTAAAAAAGGGGTAGCTTTTTGGTCAGACATCTTTTAGAGTGTGATATGATATTGATAGCCGAAAGAGCACATACATAGTGAACATGATGGAATGTTACCCAACTTCTGTTCAAAAAAGGGTAGCTGTGAACTTTACGATTAGCCTTCTATTGAACGACCAAGCACTTTAGATAAACGTTTTCAAAAAGCAGCTGTCGAAAGAGATCGACGTCAGAGGATTGGAGACTTTCAATGAATGAAGAAGTCAATGTGCTTCATGTTCCAATTCCCACAAACATTTCAAGCAAATTGGAAAGAAATCAAATAAACGAAATTTCCTTTTTCAATGAATTCTTGAAAATTGTGGAATCAATCGAGTACAAAGTTAATCCATTTGCAACAAAATACGAGTTTCATTCAACGTTTTTTTTTTTCAATAGTGGTTTATATTTTTCAACAGCCCTTGTTGCATTAATCAGAAAGTTCTTATTTACCGATATAGAAAAGGTTCAAGGCGTCCAACACTTTTAAAAAAATTTTATTACTTATAAGACATCATCGCCTAAAGTTGAAGATAGTGGATAAGTCCACTTGGGACAGTGGGTAGGTGGTCGACTTGGAATTTTGGAACCATAATTCACTATTTAGAATATTTGTCGTTCCATTTGCGTTCATAATTGGACAAATACCATTGAGAAAGTTATGATCTCTGCATTAAATGACATAAAAACGTGATATGCCATTCTATAAAAACAAATGAACAAATCTGAATCTAGAGCAATAATCTAGTAATGTAAATCATTTCAATGCAAACACGATTCATAGATATGTATCATTGAGATTATGGAGTGGTTAAAAATCATCAAAACAGAATTCTGGCATGAGAATCAACTAGTTTTAAATCATAATGTATTATGATAGTATTTGTAATTGTATTTATTTGGGAATTGTTTGAAGTGAAACTTCGAAATGTATGAATTATCTTTTATTCAGACTTTTTTCCCCATTTGTTACATATTTTGGGAATTCTTTGAGATCAAGCTTTTTAATCCAAGTATAAATTCATTTGTGGATTGTTGATCTTGTTCCCCAGTTGTTGTTTCACCACGTTCACCCAACATATACTCGGGCTTTCGTCAGCTGTAACCGCTAAACCAGATAAGAACTTTGAATATTGTAACTGTATCCCCGACAATAACTGCCTTCCATAGATGTTGTGATATAGAATCTCCAAACAAATATAATTTCAAATTCGGTACGGACCCGAGATGAAAGACCAGAAGAAAAAGTAAAATAATTGAATTAATAAGACCGTAAAATCCAACCATGATCGCCCTTAGGGTCATGTGGTGCAGCGGATAGAGGCCTTCATTTTCATATGAGCATTGCCAAAACCAGATGTTTTGTTTGTCAAAACGTGGTGTGTCAGAAAACAACTATGAAAATTGGGAACCCAGATACGGTTACAAGAAAAAGCGTTCTAATTCGGTTTTTAATCACCTGACTAAGGCTAAAGAATAAGTTGACTGAAACGTGGTTAAACAACAACTATGATAAGAAGAGTTGGCAAATTAATTAGAAAATGTTTTTGTTCCACTCTGCTTTGAGATACAACATAACTTCGAGACACAAATCGTTATCTTAAATATTTTAACGGAACAATTTTTTTCAATTATCCCCCAAAATAAAATAAGAAAACAAAAAAATAAACTAAAAAATATCTTTATTTTTTATAATAAGAAATTTTGTCTCCTGAGATGATTTTAGTTTCTTTTTATCTGTTAAATGTATACAAATCCTGTACATTTTTAGTAGAATGTTTATTACACTTTGATTAATGATTTATTTTAATTTATTTTCAGGTAAGTGAACACCCATCCAATGTTGATCCTTGAAAACGTATTCAACGCAAAGGTAACTCTCTAGAAATTGACATTAGTTTAGGTTTTTCTTATAAAGCCAATACAAAATGATGGATGAGACGTTCCAACCCCTTTTTCTTTGATTTCAAATAACATTTGCTGAGTATTCGTTTTACTATGATTAATTGTAAAATAAATATAAATGTTTATATTCTTTCACGTTTTTCAGATTATTTTTTTCAGCAATCAAGCCAATATTGTATTTAATATTTTGATACCAATTATACAAAATTATAATATTCAATTATAAAATACTATAATTATCATATTATTATCATTATTATTATTATTATTATTATTATCATTATTATTATTATTATTATTATACATTTACAATATAAAATTATACAAAATTACCTTGTACCAAACCAAGTAAATATAATATTTGATACCAATTTCCTTTAAGTTTTTCAACGAAATAAAATGTAGAATTCGATATAGAGCTTAATAAGCCTACTTGCCTATTTCATTGAATCTAACGAATGTTAAATGTATCTATAGAATATATTTCCTCTTAGTTTTGTTTCGGTTTATTTTTCTTTCCGATACCCTTTTTGTGTGCTTCTTCCAAATGAACATCATTTTTTCGAATATCATTCTTGAATATTTGTAGAATTATTATTCAGACGATATGTTTCTTATTGTGCTTTTTTCCTTATTGTGCTCCTTCTATGGATTTTCTTTTCTTCCAGATCAATAACTGAACATTTTTTTTGTAATTTCAAATTCCAATCCAATATCTTTTATAAAAAAATACCAAGCAATATTTTTAGCTAGGTTTTATTTCTGTAAATAATTCCTATCCTCTTCTGATCTTGAAATATATATTTTAAGATAAGCTCACCTAAAAGATTTACGTTTGCATTGAAACAAATATATCAAAGTAGGATTCTTTTTAAAGACTTTTTAAAGTAGGTAAAGAGACGATTCTATAAAAGAATGTGTGTCTTTTTATTTGTCCAAAAACCAAACAGGTTTGTTTAAAATCAAATAATTTCATAATTTTCTTCGTGAATCCCATTCTGAGTTAAATACTCCAGCTTTTGAATAATTAGTTTCTCCTTAAGTTATGGTAGAATATACCTCTAACAGGAATCTACTGACGCCTATGTAAATGAGGACTGTGAAACGATCCAGCCAGGCTTTTATTTCTGAAATTGCGCATGCGCTCGGCTCATCTAATCACACTTCTCACTTTTGTACCTTATTTTTCAACTAATACAAGTTAAAACCTACCATCATGTTATATTTTGATAATGGCTAACCAAGCCATCAAACCAATATTTCCTACTTAGTTTCTTGTCAAAATGTTTGATTAATCTTTAATCTAATAGAATTTTTCTTATATATTACAAATAGGTGAACATAATGGATTGCATTTAAGAACTTTATAATCTAAACAGGGGTGGTCGACCTTACCCAGTGGATAGACAATCGGAACCGTAGTACCCGGGTTCGAATACAAATTATTTCGTCTACGTTGATATGTCGACTAATACCCTTGGTAAATGTAAGAAGTCCCATCTTCCCTCCAGCTATGGATTAAATAGTGCAACTTATTAGAAAAAAAAACTGTGTGTATAAGAATAATTTTTATCTAAAGTAATTAAAAATACCTAAAACGGTTGATATTCCGTGAAACAGGGGAAAACACGAACAAACAATAATCTATAGGGAATAGTTTGTACTTATTATGTAAGCCGTGACATGTTTATGTTGAGCACTCTTTACATGATTTGGTTCATTAGAATCAGAAGGACATTTCATAGTTTTACATGTCGATAGCAATGTTCATTTCCGATTTGATTCTTTAATCAATAATTAGCCCGATTATATAAGAGCACTAATTAACAATATTATTTCTGATAGCAAAATTGTCATTCTATTAAGAAAAATTATAATTGTCGATTGTATGTCATTGTTTTATTTTCTTATTGTTTTATTTTTAATCGCTTATTTTTTAAGATCACAGTAGAAACAATGTTTTATATTTTCAAATACAAAAAGATATTCAAAAATTAAAAGCAATGTTAGAAGTATATACAAAAGCAAGTGTACATTTAAATCATAATATGATAACCGGATTATTTACATTTTGCTTTTCATTATTCCATGATGATTTTCCCCTTTGGTCTCAAGAAGAGACATATAAAACTATTACATATAAGCTAATCATCCAAGCGATTTTCCTATGTTAAGAGATGATACTTGAAAACATATTTATCATAGTAACAAGAAAAAATGCAAATATCAAGTGGTTTTGTTCTTTCTGTAACACGTGATTTATCTGGCTTGTTTAGCACGTTCAACAACCCTCTCGAAATCAAAATTAGTACAACTCTATTTATGAGGCCTTTGATATATCATGTATTTGTTTTTCAAACGTTCGATTAAGTCGAAGATGTTCGATCTTTTTATTTGTGTAGTTAACTGAAAATATAATTACAGCTACGCTTATTCATTCTTTTTCTTTTAGTGATAGCACTATTCTTATCAACTGGTCATAAGCCGAGATATATTCAATAAACAGCCAATTAAACATAATCTATGTTGTGATTTATTAACAGAATAAATCGATAACCATTCTGCTTGTACCTATAAGGACCACATAAATGCTATATAAACACTATATCTCTAAGATACCTTCTTATAGAAATGTAATAAGGACCGCATAAAAACTATATGAACACTATATATCTAAGATACCTTCTTATAGGAATGTAATAAGGACCGCATAAAAGCTATATAAACACTATATCTCTAAGATACCTTCTTATAGGAATGTAATAAGGACTACATAAATGCTTTATAAACACTATATCTCTAAGATACCTTCTTATAGGAATGTAATAAGGATCGCATAAAAGCTATATGAACACTATATCTCTAAGATACCTTCGTATAGGAATGCAACGAGTTTGGTTATTAGAGAATGATGAATATGATTTTATGAAATTTTATTTAAAAATTTGAACCAGTATGAAGAGTCTGTTTAAGGTTACGATCAAGATGCGTTCGAGACACCGGTTTCCGTCAGATCACCGAAGTTAAGCAACGTCGAGCCTGGTCAGTAGTTAGATAGGTGACCATTTAGGAATACCATGTTTTGTATCTTGCACCGGAGCGAGAAATACCCAGGTTAGTGTCTGAGGGCGCAGTTAATCCACTGGCTTGAAGTACCCTAATCTTTGGTTAGACAGACATCTATACATCCGGCTGAGAACAGCTTATAAAGTTAAATTTGCCTTGAGACCCAACACTGAATCATGTGTGTTCAGTGGTTTAGCCGGCTAGACCTGTATGGATTAGTATGTCGATAAACACACACTTAAGGTTAAGTATTAGATGTACGACCAGACTGATTTCTTCCCTACCTCAAACCAGCGTTGTGCCAAATTTGTTGTATTATACAGAAAATAATTATAGTATACGGTTAATGATGAACAACATACGACGCATACGCCCAAATAATACATCTTTAAAGTTCAAAAAAGTATCTGCTTATTTAAAAAAAATCAATAAATACAGAAAACTTAGTCAGCAAAACGATAATCTATGTGAGAAACTTTCCAGGGTTAGGGTTTATTTCTTAGTTTAAGCAATTAACTATTTAACTCGAAGGTTTTCGGACGAAAATGTTTCGTTTTTAGCCGACCTTTGCATATGTTTATTCTATAGTATTATGTGTATTAAGAAAATGACAGTGTGTGCAATTTCAATAATTAATTTTAATGAAATATCAAACCCACCTTTTCGGTTGAAATATGTGGCTCATTTGCAGTTGAAATTCCCCTATAAATTTTGACTGGTTGGCATTCTTCAGTCTCAAAAATCTTGATAACGCTGTTTAATTTTTAAGCACGCTTCTTCCTCGACTATCTTTGTTAATCGATAGAACACTTAAAGATTTTTTTTTTTCAATTTGTGAAAAAAATCAACGTGAAAAAGACGTAAGTGTAAATAAAAATAGCGTTTATCTGTGTTTAAAAAAAAACTTTATACCGAGCACTTTGCGTGGTTGGTAGAATTTCCTTCGTATTGATGTATATCTTGGACGTACCGTACATTGTTTCATGGTATTTATGACTCAAGTTTTATACCTCCTCTAATCTATTTATTTTTGAAGAATCGTGAGTTGAATTACAGTTGAAAGAAAAGTCCTATTCCTGTCATTATCAATAATATTACTATGTTTAAATTAGTTTATTATTTGAATGATCACACTGGCCATGACTCGCAGTTTTCACCAGAGTTAGAGTGACGTCTCCCCGAGATGCCGCACATCGTACCTAGTCAAAGGCTGTATGGTGACACTTCTCAGATTATCACTCTATTATATTTGGCCGTCACATCTGGGCTCAGCAGATTCTAGATTCTGCCAACACCTGAACCGACATCATCCGAGACCAGAGTGACAATAAGGCTTCTCTGGTAGTTCAGTATTTCTTATTGTCAATAACCGCAAGCTCCTGTACTCAATCATTTCCCCTCTCTTTTTGTTTGTTCGATTAACTTATTATTATTAATTGGCTATCTTAGACCAATTGCTTGTAGACACAGCAACCCGTGTTTTTACTAGAGTTACTGATCTCTATTAAGCTATTATTATTATTACCATTATAAAGGTGATGTTTTTACACCGGTCACCAACAGTGTTTTCAAGCCGATCCTAAGAAGATGATTTCTTTCAGTAACAACTGTATGTCTCCTTGTAAGATCAAATAGGTTTGACTTCATTGCACCTAAAGATTATTTGCTGCCAAATTTCTTCGTCCCATTTTCTTGTATCGCGATCGATCGCATCAGCCGTTTGCGGAATTTCTCCTTTCACAGTACTTTTTTTTCGAAACTACAGCTTCTTTGATATCAGCATTATCATTATCTTAAATATTTTTCGTATAACTAGTAGAAAATACTTTGTAACATAGCTAGTTTAAACGAATGGAAAATAATAATCAAGAATAATCATAAAACATTTCTTCCTGGGATTATGAAGAATATCTGTTTAAACCAGTTGCGGAATCCAACTAAGAGCTTCACTAATGTTTAATTAGTTGCAACTTAAAACCAGAGTCATTTAATGAAATACACGACATAACTTTTGCATTTCAAGAATGGGTTTTAATTGAACTATTTACTTGGAGAACTATCCGTGTTTGGCTAATAAAAAAAAAATTACATACAGCATCTGAATTGAATTCTATTTAAATGGCATCATTTAAAATTTTGATTCAATAATGCCGTATGTTTAGGGAAAGCTCTTAATCTACTGTAGATGCTTCACTTAGATATTTTTTGTGTTTCTCATCATTTTTTTCTGCAACAGATTATCTAGAAGGATATATCTAAAACAAATAATACACATCGGGTAAATATTTAGCAGAACCGTTAAATATATTACATGATATATAGCTGGCTAGTATTCAATGTAAAAAAATCTTATTTTTTATCTGTGTTTAGTAATATATATGTGTGTGTATGTATAACATATCAATGTCTGGATGTATTATATTTACTTGGTTGAACACAAGCCCATTTTTATGTGCATATTACATCCCTGGGTTTTTGTAATGATTGTTACCCTTCTCCTAGATAAGTTACTGTACCAAGCTCTATATGTCCTAGCCAACTTAAGGTAAAGGCAATTGTTTTACCTTGGATTTGAACACTTGTAATACGATTGCAGAGCCTAAGCTTTCACAAATCCTCCACATTCGCTGCCCAAATGTGAGTGCTTATATTATGTTTATATGTGTTTATATATGGATATATGTTTATAGGAATATATTGATATATGTATGGGTGGTGGCGTTAGTATATTAGAGATTATATATAGACATGTGGATGGTTGTGATAGTGATGTTTAAGTGTGTGCTATGTTTATTCTATTGACGAGAATTTTTCATTTTTATTGATGTTACGCTCATTATTGTGTTAATCATTAACTATTCATTTAATTTGTTTATAGAAATCAGTTAACTTGAGTTACTTCCATATTATATGTATTATATTATTTTATTGTATTCATGTAGCATCGGATTCGGATTTTTTTTTTAAATTTTTGATAATTTAGAAAAATCTTCTCGTGCCGACATTTAGATGTCAGTTTCGATCTTTTGTTTAAAAGAAGATTCAAGGAGATAATATTTTTTTTATTATTATATAGACAGGCTACAACGTTTTAGTATAAGCTGATGTATCTGGTATTTTGTTTAGTGTTTTTCAGATGCCAGATAATTTCAAGAATCTTTGTAAAATAACAAGACCAAATCTACATTGTTTATCATTAAATTATTTCGCAGGAAAAACATTTTTGAAGAAATAAGAGAATTTTTGTTCTACTTTAAAAATCCACTGTGTGTGTGTGAGAGAGAGTTGAAAGTCCTCTCTGTAGAACATATGCGTGTGCAGGCTGGATAACACTCCACCACCTTCTCAACCGGCGACCAGGCCTCGCTCTATAGTTGCTCGAGGATTGTTTTTTTCCCGAGGACTGACCTTTTGTCAATCACAGATTTATATGTTTTTGAATTGATGATCTCTAACGTCACAGATAGTACACCATCCATCCATCCAAAAAGGTGTGCCCTTGTGGCAATATAACCCACACCCTACATTGTATCTTGTCGTGTGAATTTTTATTACTAAATAGAGTTTTATGTGTGTAACTGTTTTGCTTCCACGTTGTTTACCAAATATATATATATATATATATATATATATATATATATACATATATATTTTCCAGGTTGTTGATTTTACTTTTTTTGTTCAAACAGTTTCTTTTTAGAGGTCACTTAGTTATCTATGTTGTTATTTTTATGGATATTTTTAGCAGTTAAACATTGATGATAGTTTTGTTCTGTTGATTTTTTCGTTTTTTTCTTATTATTTGTGTAACTTTTTTTTCTGCAATGTAAAAAAAAACTAAATTAAATGTAGGTTCAACATGAAAATAAACACCACGGATAACAAAAAATGAAAACAACGCAAAAAAACAAACAAATATATATTTTTGGAACAGTTGTAGCTAAGTGTGTTTTTATTGGATTTCTTGTGTAGTTTTTTCTACAATTTTAAGAAAGGTTTTCCCTAGGCTAATGTTTGGCTTTTTGATGTATGGAGATTGGATTGATCAGAATAATATTTTTGTTAGAATTTCTTTCCCAAATCCTTGGGTTGAGGCTCGATGATTATTGTATCTTTTGAATTTTTTTAAATTTTTACTTTTTGTTATTTTCCCAATCTTTCCGCCGATGTACTTTTCGACCTTTTCGGGATTCCTTATTTCGTAATAGTGAGCCTATGTGAACTTTATCCTTTATTCAATTTATTAGTAAATACCCCTCCATTGGCGATGGGCAGCGACAGTAAAATAGTGGTAAAAGCCTAGAGTGTGGATTCGTATTACCCGGGTTCCAATTTCAGTCAAAACCATTACATCCACTTTCACTTGTCTTGGACTGTTAACTTTATAGAATAAAATAGCACTGATACCTAGACCCTAAATGAATGAGACTGGTCAACTCTATGACAGTAACTCTTCTAGGTCAGGGGTGTCCAAACTTTTTGTGAGGAGGGCCATATATCGTAATAAAAATATTTTGGGGGTCCGGATAAAAATAAAAACTGAAATAACTTGTGTAATGTTTTATTTCATAATTGAACATACATAAAATATAAATTGAGAAACTGTCTCCTTGAATGCAACAAATGGGTAAGGTCCCGCTAAATACAACTTGTTTTGATGCGTAAGATATCACGCAGGTGAGCATCACTTATTATTCAAAATGCGGCCGAGGGCCACCAAAATTAACAGGTGGGCCGGATTTGGCCCGCGGACCAGACTTTGGACATCCCTGTTCTAGGTTAAGGGTTTCACTTAACACAAAATCCCAGGAGTATATATATGATGAGCATGTAAAATTTGATTTCTTCTAAATTTAGGTTTTTGCATAACAAATTAAATATATCATCCCCTTCTGTTAACCTGGAAAGAAAAAAAAGTATCATGTCCCTGAAACGTGTTCTTAGAAAATATTATTATTGTTTTTTTTTTTAGTTAGATTAAAGTTCTTAAGTTTAGAAAATGTACACCTAGACATCTAGCGCAGCAGATACAATTATTTGATTTCTACAGTTATTACTGAGTAATTTAATAGATATATGAAATTCTTGTTCTATTGTTCTGTATTCAATGTTATATATATGCATATTCAATGCATGAAAATCAAGACCCTATTGATAGCAATTCTGTACGACATGCCTCATATACATTACTGAATATTCTACACTCTATAAAAAAATCCATTATAAACTATTACGAGATTCTGTTCTGATTGCTTTTTAGAAGTTTTCAAAATATGTTAATTATCTATCT
>JAUZSX010347018.1:0-10289 GCA_034780655.1 Idiosepius hallami
GTAGTGTAATAACATAAAAAAAAAATACCTACTAAGATGAGGACAAAAGTCCGAATAATAAAGTTAATACCTAAATCTTTTACTTATTTATCATTCTTTCTATTTTAGTTTTAGTTCTCTGGCTGTAGGGCAGATATTCTTTTTATTTAGTTTATAAAAGATCTGACATGAAAATCAATTGTAATTAAATCTTTTTGTATTCATTTATAGTTTCTATTCTTCTTCCACTCTTTTTATTTTTACTTTTTATCGAAAGGCAGCTTTTCTTTGGCTATGATGTAAAGTTTGTTGAAATATTATGTAACAATACTAAAACTATAGCAGGATTATTAATTTGAGTTTTTTTCTTGCTTATTTTCTTTCTTTTATTTGTTTTTAGTTCTAGAAAATTCAGTGAAGCAAATATAAAAGTTTTTTTTTTTTTTATTGAAGACTCAACCGTTTCTTTTGTGCAGTGACTCTATAACAGGTGGTAGGGATATAAGCCATTAGAATATATGGCCTGTTGAATGTAAATGTTTTCAAAATGCTTAAGCAACCATGAATAATAGACATATTATGTAGCTTTTTATGATTTATATTTTCTTTTGATATTTTACAAAATTGCTGCCACCATTTTGTCCCATCTTTCTCCTCTTTTTTTTGTTTTTTAATTTTCTGTGCATGAAAGTGATTAGAAATTTTGAATTTAAAACAAACACACAATAAACAAGGGGGAAAGTCATTTAGGAAAATGATTTTTTTTTTTCATAATAAAAATAATTTCCAATTATTTTTAAAAAAAAAAGTGTCATTTTCAATCCATTTTTTTTTTTCAGTAAAATATTTGGAATAAGATATTAAAGATGAATTCCAAAATGCAACATAATTCTATTTTTGTCCAGACTCATAAAGTGCTCTGTAATATAAACATTTTTGTATTAGATAAATACATTTTACATATGTACTTACATGGGCAGCGAAGTTGGAGCATTGGTAAAAGAGCTCGGGCTCTGGAATCGTAGTACACAAGTTCAAATTCTAGTCAAAACCATTGCATTCACCTTTAGCTGCCTCGAGCAGATGGGTCTCAGTAACTTGGAAGAGCATCTCATCTAGGTGAAGGGCAACACCGAATGCAAAAAGCCTGGATAAGAGCATGTAAAAATGGCTTTATGCCAAAATTGGGTTGGTGCTCACCAAGTAAATAAAATAAAATATGTACTTACATGCAAATCTGAGGCAAATCCACTTGAAACAGTGGATAAGCAGTCCAACTTTGGAATCTTAATATATGAGTATGAACCCCCACATTCCCTCCAGCTATGGATTAAATAGTGCTATTTAAAAAAAAAAAAAAAAACTGTGTTGACAAAAAGAACATTCATAAAAAAAATGATTTTTCTCAACATTAAACCTGATACTAAAAGTAATTTAATATTTTGTAACTTAATAAATCTGGTAATTTCAAAATAGTAATTAAATAAAAGCAGGGCCCCCGCAGGCCCGCAATTGCTGGGTGGAGGCAAGCTCCCTAGTAAGGCTCCTTGGACCTACAGATCTTTTGTAATGCAAAAAAAATTACCAAAATAATTAATTGTTAGGATTAATTAGAAAATCTTTATCAAACTTGAAATATAAATCTATCAATCCATCTTTTTCTGCCTATCTATCTATCTATCTATCTATCTATCTCTCTCTCTATATATATATATATTTGTGTATGTATGTATGTATGGTCAAAGGCTCTGATATTTTGAGGGGGGAAATTTGTTTTTTAGGGTAAAGGAGCCGCAAGGTGCATTCTGCATCAGTACTGCTAAGTGGCTAAGCACGGCACTGAGTAAAAGCAAAGAGTTAGTTTGTTTCTTTTACGGCATATCAACTGTTTAGGTCATTTAATGCCAAGAACAATAATTTTTGATAAGTGTGTTTTTGTGCACACATAGTTTTTGGAATAACACTAGATACACTATTTAATCGATAGCTAAAGGACGTGTGGGGGTTCATACTTTTCCCAAGGGTATGAGTCCAAATATGAGCACAAAAATAATGACTGGGATGTGAACTCTTATATTATAAATCCAAACTCCCACTGTTAAGTGATTTAATATTCGTTTATTTTTATAAAAACACTTTTTGCTAAATTTGGTGGATTTTGATTTCTGTTATTTTCTTTCTTATTTCTCCCTCGAAATATGATCATTTATTTTGTGATATACAAGATCCTAAAAGGGTTTTGAATTGTCTACAATTATCTTGGCAAATAGAGATGTACTTTGTAGCTTCCCTTTTTTTGTGTTTTTTTTTTTTCTTCTTTTCTAACCCTATTTTTTTCATGCACTTTCTTTTCTGGGTTGTTTGTTTGTTTTTTTGTTTTTTTCTTAAGGACAGTTTATTCTATGTGATATTTAAGCTGATAATTGAAAAATCATACAAGATGCATAAAGATTGTAGGTTGAGCCATGTAAGTGATATGAAGGCTTTACTTTATCCTATTAGGATGTCAGGTTAGAAGGATTCCACACAAGTACATTTTTTTTAAAGATAAGCTTCTGAGTACAAAAAAGTAAATATAATAGAAATCTGATGAATATGTTGATGGTGGCCCCATCTTGGGTCACAAAGTCTAGCCTAGATTTTTTATTCCCTAGGGTGAGTTTTGTTGTGGCCATGTGTGTGTCACTTGCAGTTATTCTACCTTTTTAGGCTTTCTTTTCTTTTCTTTTTTTTGTTGATAACCAAAGAATACCTGTCCTATAGAAAATTAAAAAAAAATAAAAGGATTAATAATTATGATAGGCTATCTTGTCACAAGCAAAAAAAAAAAAATCACTTTTAATAGCCTGTATAAGTGGTGGAGGTTATTTTTTTTTTTTAAATATTGTGTGTAAAAATCAAATGAATTTTTTTCCTTAATGAAATTTGAGTTAATTGATTTGTTATTTTAATCTTAATCCACAAATTGAATGATGAAATTTTGGCTCGCTTTATTTAAAAAACTGACCAATTGCTATTCTTATTACTATTCACTTTGATGATATTCACTGCATCAATGATTGGTTTTTATTAAAGATTGTGTTGTTAGAACTATATTCTCACAAAAGTACAACATCTGTATAACAGTATCAAAATAGTATGATGTTCAGGGGAGTTTTGGCATTCATTTGGCTATTCTTAATTTTCCTCTCTAGACTGAACTTCATAACCTGAAAGTTTCATTTCTCTGTTTAGGATGTTGATGGTGTGAGACTCTAAGAAAGCAAACCCTGTCATGAATGTGCATCAGAAGCAGAGAAGCATCATTAAATTCCACCATGCAGAAAAAAATTGAACTAATCACCTGCTGAAAGTTTTCAAAGTTAATGTCAGCAGAGTTAAGTTCGTTGATTCCAGAATGGTGACAGAGATGTGAGTGACAAAGTGCACTCCAGACACGAAAATGGACTGCCTTGTTATTTTGCTGCCAAAAGTGGATGGAGAATGTTGGTGACTATGTAGAAAAATATATTCTGGAGTACAAAAGGTCACTTATTTTATTGGTACAACTCATATCTTTGTAACTCCTCAACTTTTAAAAAATAACTTAAAAAAATAGGTGGCATCGCTTTTGGACCAACCCTCATAATGATGTAAAAAAAAAAAAAGATTATTATCCCCCCAAAAAATGATAAATGAATCTGTTATTAATGTTAATGAATATCATTGTAAGTCTTTAGTGAATAATTAAAAGGTTTGTTTTCTTTTATGGCATATCAACCTTTTCAGGTATTTTTTTTTTTTTTTATAAATGTTCTTTTTTTCCACTCGTAGCTTTTTGAATAACAAGTGTTATTTAATCCAAAGATGAGAGGTCTGCATGGAGTAGTTGATAAGGTGTTGGACTTTGGAATTGTATTTTTGGAGTTCAAACCCTAGTCATTCTGTTTACGTTCAAATTTGGACTAATTTCCTTTTTATCATAAAAGGTTATTACTTTTTATAACATTCCAAAATTAGAACAACTTTTGCCTAAAATAAAAATTGCCCTACACTCCAAATATGTAAGAATTTCAAAAAAGATTATTATTTTTTTGGCAAAGTTTTTGTTAATTTGCAATTTTTTATGCTAAAAACCTATCTTGATTGAATTTTTTTTTTTTCTCAAATTAGAAATTGAAGACACGTCACAGTTTATATCCCCAGAAGGTAATAATTCTTTATTTTGCTTTGATGACGATTTAAAGATTAATTTTCTTGCTTCCTGGAATTTCAAAAAATTCTGCTTCATAAATTACATTCGGTTTTTATCCTTATTATTATGAATGCAATACTCCATCTATTCCGAAATAATGTTTATGTATTGCCATGACTAATTTTAATGCTTTTAAATTTACAATGAGTTTGTTTTGTGTTAATTTAACTCTGTAGTGTTCATCATTTTTGTCTTTGAAATATGCATATAGACTGATTCTTTGAAAAGTTTGGGGTAATTCTCTTTACCTGGCAACCATGGGGTTTACTCATATTTACCTGATCCAAATAAATACAAGAACTTATCACTTGCATTTTCGCACTTAAGCAAGGTGAAAACCAACAAGGAATTTGTCACATTAAGCGTTTAGTTTGAATTTATGCGATGTCAAGAAAATCAAACTCTCCTGCGACTGGTCAGTGTGGTTTAGTTCAGTTATGCTGCCACTATGTGTCAATAGGTGTTGATTGATGAATTTCATGTCATTAAATAAGAAATACAATGTGTTTATTGTCCCACAAGTTAGTTTATATTTCCAATTCGCCATCCTCATATGCCCTGTAGTCTACAGTTCAGCCCAGATATATTATTTCAATTCATATTTCGCGAAAAATCACTTTACGCAAGCATAACCCTTGCGTAAAGTGAGAAGTTCCCGTAGTTATGTAACACAACGACAGATAGTATATGTTGCGTTGTGGCTGGTCTTTTTAGCCAAGCTAGTATTTGAAAGGGCTACTTACATTTGGGATGTTGTTTGTTTTTCTAGGCCCTTCCAAGATTCCATCTTTGTGCCGTTCTCCAAAGTTGTTGAGCTGGAATCAAGAATATTCAACAACACGAAGACATGCATTTTCAGTTAACCATTTATTTCAGCCATTGTGGATGTCTTTGGTTTTCTCGCCCTCTGTAAATGACTACATATGGCGTTCATGTTTTTATAATCTGTGTGGCGTCAAGAAACTTTCATCAGTTATCATATTAATGTTTATTCAGGGTGTCCCATAAGTCACTTTACATCTTAAAATTCAAATAACTTTTTTCTATTAATATATTTTTATTTATTTTTTTAGAATTATAAAATAGAATCTTTGGTCATGTTTGGTGGGGTTAAGTTTACAAAAAAAAAAAAACAATTGAATTTTACTTTAAAAATAGACGGTTAATTGTTGCAACACAAAGACCTTATATGCACTATTTCAATATTAGGCATCCTCATCGTAGACTTGCTGTAATGAACTTAGTGACACGTTTTCAAGAGTGGGGTTGTGTAAATGATAGGTCTAGACAGGAAACAAGTCGCTCACTACATAAACCTAAAGTCACTATAAAGTGACTTATGGGCCACCCTATATTTTTAAAATTTCCATATTTTATTTTAAGGGATGTTCCTTGGTTGTTATATTGGTAAAATAGAAGACTTGCAACAAATGAAGTATGTAGCAGATAATAGTAATATCAACATTGATGTTTGTCTTACAAGTTGCCAACAAGAAGGATTGAAATTTGCAGCCATAGGAAATGGGTGATTATTATTTTCAAATTTAACAAATATCTTTAATTTGCTGAAAGAGATCAAATATAAAGTTCAGAAGCAAAACCATATAAATGGGCTATCTAAAAAAATCTGGACACATCTGCAAAAATAGTTCCTTTTTATTTTTGAGATGAGCTTCATAATTTAGGAATTGACTATATTATTTTGACTTCTGTCTTCATCTTGGTAATTTGATGATTCTACTCTATGTTTCAGATGAGGCTTCATGATTTAGGAATTGACTTTACTATTCAGACTTTTGTCCTCATCTTAGTAATTTGATGTTTCTACACTACGTTTCAGAGGAGTCATCATAATTTAGGAATTGATTTTATTATACGGACTTCTGTCCTCATCTTAGTAATTTGATGTTTCTACACTACGTTTGAGATGAGGCTTCATAATTTAGGAATTGATTTTATTATACGGACTTCTGTCCTCATCTTGGTAATTTGATGTTTCTGCACTATGTTTCAGATGAGGCTTCATAATTTAGGAATTGGTTTTATTATACGGACTTCTGTCCTCATCTTGGTAATTTGATGTTTATGCACTATGTTTCAGATGAGGCTTCATAATTTAAGAATTGACTATATTATTTGGATTTCTGTCCTCATCTTGGTAATTTGATGTTTCCACACTACGTTTCGACCTAGTTAGTGTAGAAACAAAGATGAGGACAGAAGTCTGAATAATAAAGTCTATTCCTAAATTATTATTGTATTTAGATTGTTGTTTGTGAAATGTTCAGATTTTTGTGGACAGTCAGTAGAAAAATGTTTGCTGGGCATAATATCTTGAAAGAAAATAATTGTTTCCGCTTTTTACATTTTGCATAATAATTATCATCAAGTCAGTTTCATCATTTTGTGATAATGTATCTTCTGTTTGATAGAAAGAGACTTTGTCGTTACCTATCATCTGTGTTGTCAGGCATAATGAAAAAGAAAAAAGGTAATCTGCATGGCTTGTCAGTGTATAACAATGAGGTTTGAACACTAGACAGATCACCATCTGCTTACTAGCAGCTGGTAGTCATGCAGCTGCTAGTGTATAATATAGCAGGAATCATTTATAGTGTTTTTATTTTATTTTATTTATTTTTTCCATTCCACCCACAACTTCCTTATTGTCACTAGAAATGGACAAATGAAGAAGAAAGATCGTTCAAGAGAAAGACAGATTTTAATGCATATTTTTTATTTGGAAATAATTACCAGTCAGAAAAAAGGGGAAAAAAAGAACCTTTTTTTTTTTTCTCCTTTTTTCATCTTTATTTTCTTAATCTTTTTTTTTACTTTTCTTTCTTTTTTTTTTTTAGATTCTTTTTGTTGCTTTTCTGTCTTTTTTTTGTTTGTTTTTTTTTTTCATCAGACTTGTTCTATCTTTTTTTCCTTCTTTTTTTCTCTTTTCAATGTTGATTTTTTTTCTATTTTGTTCCTTTTCTTTATCAATGTTTTTCTCTTTTTCTTCTCTCCCTCTGACTCTCTCTCTCTCTCTCTATCTCTCCATGTATCTCTCTCTTTAGCTCTCTCTCTCACTCCATGTAACTCTCTCTCTCTCTCCATGGATCTATTTTTGTCTCTCTGTCTCTCTCTCTCTCTCTTTCTGAGTTAAAGGTTTTTTTTTCATTCTCTCTTTTTTTCTCTTAACTATTTCTTCCCAATTAAAAAAAAAAATCATTTTTATGTTTGTAATTTGTTTTTTGTTTTCTTCTTTGAAAAGGTAAAAAAAAATCTTTGACTCCATAAAAATTTTTGTCTCTTTACCTTTTTAGAGTTTTTTTTTTTTTTTTGTCAAACTGAAGAATCTTGGAATCTTGTTCCCAGTGCAGTGTTTAGCCACATAGCGGCCCCGATGTAAAATACCCCATGCGGCCCGTCTACCCTAAAAAAAAGGCCTCTTGCAGCCCCTTAGAATAATGGAGGCTTCGATCCCAGAGACGGAAAGACTGAGATGGGTTATAATAAATGTGTGATAATGATTATCTTATTATTTCTAAGAAATAATTATTTTGGTAATTTTTTGTTTATCAAAAGTCTACGCAGTCCAGGAGCCTTGCGGCTCCAAAACCGCAATTGTAGGGTCTGCGGAGGCCCTAAGCATGGCCCTGATGGAAAAGGTCGATTGTTGAAACCCCAGCCTTAAACTCAAGCTGAATATTGAAAAATGTTTTCACTGTGTCACTTGTACTCTCTAAGTTGAGGTATCGGTCGGTTGCTATCTGAATGTAGTAGTAATTATACTAGGTGTAGTAAGTTCTGTTGTAGAGACGTGGAGAGATGTGCTAGCTTGGTTGATGTCCCTCTGAACTGACTGTTGTTCTGTTCAGTAGTCTAGACTAATCCTGTTGTCTGCCAGTTCAAACATGGCGGGTTATTGGCCTGTGTCGTAATCCTGACTGCGACTTCCTGTTTGTACCGGAAGTGTCGTAAAACGGTCTGCTACAAAACCAAAGAGAAATGTCACCTAATCAATATTTATTTCATACAATATTTTCCTGTTAGCATTTTGTTTGAAGCTTAGGGCCCCCGCAGACCCTGTAATTGTGGGAGGGGGGCGCAAGCTCTCTAGGGACCATAAGGCTTCTTTGGCTTCAGAGGTTGTAATGTAGAAAATTACCAAAATAATTAATTGTTAGGATTAATTAGAAAATCATTATCCCACTTGAAATATATATCTATCAATCCATCTCTCTTTCTATATATGTATATATTTGTATATGTATGTATATATAGTTGAAGACTCGAGTATGTTGAGGAAGGGGGAAAATTGCCTTTTTAGAGTAAAGGGGCTGCAAGGTGCATTCTCTGTCAGGGCCGCTAAGTGGCTAAGCACGGCACTGGTCTGAAGAATTTAATTCAGAATCTTTTTTAAATGTTTTTCTCGATGAAAGCGTTATCTGATAGTCATAATCTCTCCCTCACTGATTATACATATATCTAATATACCATTAAAACTCTAATCGTCACGTTTGAATGGGTTCTACATCCAGGTTTTGAATTTACGGGCATGTGCGTGACTAGATCAAGTAGGCGCTATATTTCCTGAAGAAAATATGAAATTGAACTGTGAATACTGATATTCGTAAATGGTCACCTACCTAACTACTGGCCAAGCTCAAGTTGCTTAACTTCGGTGATCTGACAAGAACTGGTGTCTTCAAAGCAACTTGACCATGTAAATCATTTCAGCATTTTACAAGTGGTGATTCTTGCTTAAAATATTTTTTTTACACACTGAGAAGATGAGAAGAACTGTTTTTTTTTTAATTAAAAATAAACAAGTACACAAATAACGGAGAAGCGTTTTTGAAAATTAAGAAAAAAATAATTCATTTTCAAACAAAAAGCGTTTTTGCAAAAAAAAAAATATTGGTAAGTCCTCGACGCCGGGCAAAGCCGGGCAATACTTCTAGTTCACGTTAAAGATAATCTTGTGTGCTTTTGCTATGTTACTCACAAAATGAGTTTTTTACTTCTTCATTATTCTAATTGTCATCATTATTCATATTCATAATACCTTCCTGAATGCCTCCTCTCTTTTTCTTTTCATATAATATAACTTCATATGAACATTTTCTATATTATTCCACTTTTTACATTATTCATTCTGGTGATTCATAGCAAGAATTTTGAATGGCACTGATTCCTATTTTAGTTTAACTTTTTATTTTTGATTTGTATAAATGAATTTCAACTTTCACAGTCTATTACCATCAAACTATAATAAGACCTTCCGCTTTCTTCTTTTATAAAAGAATCTAATATCAAACTGAATTTTGTTAGAAAATGCATTTCATCAAAATGTCTGTCAGACAAAAATTGAAAAGAAAAAAACAAATTTCAGGTGTCTTTGAAATACTTTTTCTTTTCCTCTTTTTACAAAGAACATTAATGCTTTTTTTTTTTTTTTTTTTTCAAGCCCCCCCCCAAATGAAGAAAAAATCTCATCTTAGTAGAAGTCTTCCTTTGAGATCTGAATAGGAAATATATAAAGTACAAATTGATTCTTTTATTAGACGATGTCTTACTTAGAAAAGTCATTTATCAACAGCAGCAAAAATTATGTTTTTATGTTTCTAAATCACTAAATGAAATTGAAAAAAAAAAGATTTTTCATTTTCAAATTGATATAAATTTGTTATTTTTTTCTTTTTTTTTTTTTTTTTGCTTTTTAAGAACAATCATTTTTTGATAAACATTTCTTCCAAAAATGGACTGCTTTGTCCATCATTGGCAAAAGTGTATTGAGAATGTTGGTGACTGTGTAGAAAAATAAATTCTGGAGCACAAAAGCCACTTATTTTAATGTTACCACTTTTGTCTTTAAGGGTTTCCTACTTTAGAATAATGACTTTAAAAAAGAAAAAGGAGGAATTACTTTTTTAAGATAACTTTAGAAAATAAGAAACAGTACAAATGAAACAACCCTTGTAAAAAATAACTTTAGAAAATAAGAGACAGTACAAATGAAACAACCCTTGTAAAAAATAACTTTAGAAAATAAGAGACAGTACAAATGAAACAACCCTTGTAA
>JAUZSX010347029.1:0-10288 GCA_034780655.1 Idiosepius hallami
CAAATTTAACCAAATAACCTCTTCAGCATTAAATGACCCATGAGGGTTGATATGCTGGTTAAATAAACCATCCAATCAATCCAATCTCTTTCTGAGCCCCCCCTTATCAATGAAGTCCTCATCATCACAGGCCCCTTCTTTCTCTCACTCCCACTTTCTTTTTTCCTTCTTTCTTTCCTTTCTTTTGTTTCTGGAAGTCCGTTTGGGTTGAGCAATTAAAATGCTTCAGGTAGTCAAGACCAAGGTTCTAATCCTTGTTGCCCCCCCCACACCTTTTCCTTTGGCAAAAAAACATATGAATCAAGCCCCCCCCCCCCATTCACCGCTCATCCTTAGCTATGGGTTAAAATGAGCAAGACAACAATGTTTTTCTGTTAAATCCTTAACAAAAAAAAAGTAAAAAGATTTCTATGGATAAATAAATGCTTCCTGGCATTAAATGGCCCTAGAGGTTGATAGGCCGTCAAACATTGGCAATCTAAGCTTTTTCTATTGTTTGTCATCGTTATCTTCGCATTTTCATAGCAGGATTCGTTTTGGTTCAAGAATTCTCTCTCTCTCTCTCTCTTTGTTTCTGTCTTTCCTTACACTCTCTTATTTTTTATCTCTCTCTCTTTCTTTTGTCTCTCTGTCTCTCTCACTCAGTTTTTTTTTTCTTTCTTCTCCCTCCCCTCTCTCTCTCTTTTGACTCTCTCTCTCTCCCTCTCCTTTGTTTCTATCTTTTCTTTCACCCTTTTATTTTCTGTCTGTCTGTCTGTCTCCTTTTCTCTCCTTCCTTTGTGTGTCTCTCTCTCTTCCTCTGTTTTTCTTTCTTCTTCCTCCCTCTTGACTCTCTCCCTCTCTCTTTGAAAGAGAGAGAGAGTTTGGTTTGGTTTGGAGAGAAAACCAAATCCCAACTCTTTATTCCCTGAAGATGGCACTGCTTTGTGCCTGCAACTCTCATTTTGATTTCAATGTTTTGCTACATGTCAACCTCGTTTGGATAATTTTTATCAGGTCAACTTTCCCCCCCCCACAACCCATCTGACCTGCCTGGATCTCAACCTCCACCCTCCAGGCCCCTCCACCATCACTCCCCCATGTTCCATTTTTTTTTTTTTCCTTTCTCTTATCGTCATCAGCTTCTTGTCCCACAACTTCATTTTTCGAGAGAATTGTTTTGCATAGAATTTCTTTCTTTCAATTCATTGATGCTATTTAAACAAACAGACCCTTGTGTTGGTAGGGCTCTTGAAGTACTATCGAACCAACTAGCAACTAAAGGGGACTAAAAACCCATATAAGATTTAATCTTGTGATTATTCTATCGAGTAACGCAAGTAATTAATAACAAACACTTTTTTTTTTTTTCAGAACTTTATTAAATTTCATTTTATGTTTTTTATTGCAAAACTTAAAATGTCAATTATATTTTGTTTTTATTTTTGAGATGAGGCTTCGTAATTAGGAATTAACTTAATTATTTGGAATTTTGTCCTCATCTTAGTAGGTTATTTTGATGTTTCTACGTTACGTGTCGGCCTAGTGTACCTCAGGCCATCTTCGGGTGTTTTTTAACCGTAACCTCAGATAGGGACACTGGGTCTCATCACTAAATCCCCAATAATCACTGCATTCTATAGTTGTGGTCTATCAAACCAGATTTTTGTGACCAAATAAATCTCTCTAGTGTAGTGTAGAAACATAAAAAAAAACCTACTAAGATGAGGAAAAAAGTCTGAATAATAAAGTTGATTCCTAACTTAAAATATATCTGAAAAAAAAAAAAACCCAAAATTGTAAATCTCATAAAGTTCTGACATAAAAACTAAATGAATGTTCTGAAATTGAAAATAAGTGTTTGTTACTGTTCATTTGTGTTACTCTTTATAATAATCACATGATTAAATCTTATAAGGCAATTACGTTTTTTTTGGTCGCTAGTGAGTTCGAGAGTACTTTGAAAGCCCTATTTACAAACATGCCAACAAATATATCATGGCCCCAAGCAGCTTCCGTCTCCCCACCCCTTCACTTGAAAACTACCGACCGAAGTAATAAGCAAGCACCTTCCTTCCTTCCTTCCTTCTGCTACGACTTAGGCAGTAACACTGGGATTTCATATGCGCAACTCTGCTACGAGCTCTCTGCAGACTTGATCCACCACAACTGTGAGTACGACAAGCCTCCTTGCTCGTTACAACCCAGAACCACCATCACCGCATCAAGCACGACCCCCCCTGACGGATGCTCGAGCTATATCAATTTTCCAATGTCTGCAGGTAAGGCCTTGTATCTTTGATCAATACGACTAGCATGAACTTGAACTCTACCTGCCATTGCAGCATGCTTGCCTCATTATGGACCTCTGGCTCGATTCTAGAGCATTCCTTATCTCTCTCTCTCTCATCCAATATATCTCTTTGCCAATCCTTCTCTCTCGCCCTTCATCTCTCTCTCTCTCATCCCAACAAGAAAGATTCATAAATGATTATAAAAATAAAATCATTTTTTTTTCTCAAAAACTTTAATCTTTTATCTTTATTTAAGTGACTCAGCAGATTTCTACTCTCATCTTCTAGTTCGGGAAAAAAATTGTGTTGCCCTTGCAACCAAAGAGAATGTAACTTTCGTGGGTTCAGAATGTAGCTTAGGGTCCCCTAAACACGGTTCTACATGTTAACAAAACTCCAAGTAAGTTAAATTTTTGTTAACATGCAAAACCGTGTTTAGGGGACTCTAAGCTACATTTTAAACCCAGTTAAGTCAAAATCTTTAGGTGTGCAATGGCAACACTATTTTTTTTGCTGGATTATTCAGTTCTATCTTAAAAAAATTCCACCTGATATGCTTCTCAGTCTTCCTCAAAGATGGAAAACCTTTATGCTTAAATCAAAGACCTTCTCAGCAGCTGCTAACTTGACCCTACCTTTTTTTTCCTTTACAAGAGTAGACTGTCTACATCCCATAAGTGTTATAAGGTACAAGGTCAATCTATTTTGGGTATTCTTTAGTTATTTTCATCTACAGAAAATCTAATAGCAAATAGAGATCAACATTGTACATAACACATTAGTAAATTATGGGGATTTTAATGTTTTCTTTATGGAGTCTATTTTTAAAATTCTATCAAAAATCAGAGAATTCTCCATTCAACATGAAATTTTTTTTATTAATTATTAACTAAAGAATGACTTTTATTAGTGTTTTTTTTTTTTTTGTCATATTTATTGGTGGTTACTTGTGGCCGAATATGACTGTCCTCCATCTTGGTTCTGTGAAACCTTTTGGGAGGATGTGATGTCTTTTAACGTTGGGAGACTGATGCACCTGCAGTCACTACACTGTCTCTTAGCAGAAGAGGGCCTGGTTCCAATGGCATAGAGAGAGCCACGACAACTGGAGGCCATCCTCTGTTGAACCCTTCACCACCTTCAATGCCGTTGTGTCACTGTGGACTTCATCCGCTACATCCGCCTTGGAGGTCTTGCACTATTTAACCCATAGCTGAAGGGAAGATAGCGCTTGATACCTTTCCCAAGAGTATTAGTCGACATGTTAACGTAGACTTGGATTCAAACCCACATAGTATGGTTCCGAAGTCCAATTGTCTATCCACTGGGCCACGACAACTGTCATTTTGTCCTAATTTACATAAAAATATAATATTTTTGGCTTACATACCCCCTTCTTCATTTATGTCTAGTCCGACCCTTTAATAAAAAAAAAAATGTTGGAGCATATATTTCCAGTTTTGAAGGAAGAGAAACAAAACAAATTGGTTTTAAAATTGAATCTGTGCAATTTATCTTTTGTGTTTCAAAGCATAAGAATTGTTAAAATTCTAATGATAACTACAGAGAAAATATTATATTATTTGGTTTTTAAGATGATAAAATTCAGGGTTTTATCTTTCTGGAAAAAACAATAATTGTCTTGAAATAATGGATTTTAATTGCCTTAAAAAAAAACTTGACTTTTGCCGGTCACTTCACTTACAGAATGTAGATAGTCTACCTCCATGGAGTAAAATAAAGGGTTAGATTTGAAGATGCTTTGAGTTTCACATGAAAGTTTCTAAGTTTGAGTAAATTTGAAGGGAAAACTAAAGGGCATATCAGGTGAAAAATTGTGAAGCTAACACTGAGGATGAGAGTAGAAGTCCAAATAATTTAAATACACATAATTATCAAGCCTTTTTCTAAATGAATCCAGACATTCAATATATCCATGGAAGATGAGAGTAGAAGTCAGAATAAATAGTAAGATTCGTTAGTGTATCAAGTTTTCAGACTGTTGTCCTCAGCTTTATTATTGATAATCTTGAAGATGTTTCAGTTGATAAACTGTTTTGTTTTGCGTTATCAAACACAGGAACCTTCATGCCATCATCTGGAGTTTTCGCAGAATTCCGTACTTAACACTTCATTCAGTCGATAGAATCCATGATCAGAAAGTAGTTTTAGTCCTTGAAAAATTTCTTATTAATTTTTGCTGTTGGGTGAGATTGAAACCGTAACGCTTACTTAGAATGTGGCTTTTCTCCGTAGCGGCCTTGAGAATCATTTATGCATAAACTTTTAAAACTTCTTTACCTAAATGTTTATTTGTATTCTTATTATGCAGACCATTGTCCTGATCTTTATTTATTGTTAAATTCACAATGTTTTGGCTGATAGACCCTTTGGCCTTCTTCAAGTGATAGTTTTTCTTATCAATGGTTGGGACGAAACCTGGCGTTTAATTTTTGTGTATAATAAATCTACAAATGATCAAGTCTCTCTTTAAAGATTCCCAAAACCAATTTAATTCTTCTCTCTCATCAATTGCATTAAGTTTTGCCTATTTTACTTTTATTTTTTTTAATTTTAATTTATTTTTTTTTTAAAGCTATTCAAAAAGGAAAATATTTCTTAGAAAAATTCCTTCTTTACATTGAAAATTTATTTAATTTGTTTTTAAAATTTGGTTTTTGTTTGTTTTTTTTAATTTCAGTGAATTAAAATCCTTTTTTAAAAAAAGTTTTTTAAAAGTTTTTTTTTAATTCATCATTTTAAAAAATCAATTTAATTCTAAATAAAACAAACTTATTTTTGCATTCCAGTTTTTTCCTTGATTTAAAAATATTTAGAAAAATCTTTTAAGTTTGATATATTTTTTTTTTAATTTTTTTTTTTTGGTAGAATATTTCTTTTTAAAGGCTTTTGAATCAATAGAATTTTTCAGGGCTTTTTTCATTTATGGAGAATTATAAAATAAGAGAAATATAGATTTTAAGTTAAACTCTTATGCGGGATGTTCAAAAATTTACTGTGCACTGTGAGTAGTTATAAACTAATAAGCAGTAAAACATTTAGACAATATAATCTTGACCAATAATCCTATCGCGGCTTATCTTAGAGGAAATGCTAGAAATGTCCTCCATTGGCATTAAGACATTAATTTACTACAGCACACATTTTGGACATCATGTATGAAAAAAAAAGAATGATAGATCTGTAATTTTTAATTTAAAAATAAACCTTATTTAAATATTGTGAAGAAAGAAAGAAAGAAAGAAATAGTTTATGAGTGGGCAAAGTTCTCAACATCATTGTTATTCGTTTTGTTAAAGATGATTTAGAGTAGAACCAATGGCCAAAACAAAAACCTAAGAAACGCTCTGTTCCCACGGAATAAGTGGAAAAATTTCTAGACTTTTTATACCAACCCAATATAGGTACAAGGCCATTTTTACATGCTTTATATACATGGGCTTCTTGCATTCAGTGTTGCGCTTCACCTAGATGAGCTGCTCTCCTGATTTAACAAGCCCCACCTGCTCGAAGCAGCTAAGGATGAATTTAATGATTTGGGCTGGGATTTGAACTTGTATAATACAATTCCAGAGTCCAAGATATTTAAGATAAAAGTCGTCTGTTCGTGTAAATTAGAAAAGCATTAAAGCTGCAATTCTTTGAAATTTATTTCAATGAGAAAAACATAAATTAAATTCATTGTGCAAGAGTTATCTCCCATTTCTCATTGGTTAGAAAATAGATTTCAAATTAATTGTGCAAGAGTTATCTCCCATTGCTTCCAATAAAATGATACAATCGTTCTGCCAGTTGATTCAGGGCTTCAATAGAATGATTGTTGGCTTCTAACCATCTGAAAATCATTGGTTGGGTTTCTTGTAATCTATATTTTAATTTGGTAATTCTCTACATTTGCCCCCTTTGGTGTTTAATATGTATACCTATACATTATAGATATCAGCACTAAGAATTCAGATAGAAAGCAATACTTTTAATTCTTCAATTTTACTTTACTTAGAATAAAGAAAATTCAAAGTAAAGTTTAACTAATTCTTTCAAAATTTACAAATTAAATAAAATTAAGACTGCTCTATTTACAAAAAAAAAAGAAAATGATAAATTGAAGTTATTTTATTTTTTACTTTTTTCAATGATTTTAATTCCTAAATTTGTGTTTTTTAAGAGTGAATGGAAGGTTTTGACGTTACCAATTCCACAGCATTGCCAATTCAAATGTTGAACTAATCAGCTTTTCTATAAAGATTTTATTCCTTTAAAAAAGAAATTAGGAAAAACAAAATGAAAATATGATCCCAGGTTTCATTGGTTTTGTGTTGTTTATAACAATTAACTAAATTAACCAAAATGAATTTTTGCAAAAACATGATTTTTGTTGAAAAATCTTCTAATAAATTGCCAACCCCAAAATGTACCAAACCTTTTTTCTCTAACAAATATAAACAGAAATACAACATCATTTCAAATCTAATTGTCTAGAAAATAACTTTTTAAATTTCTAGCATCATTTCTAATGAACTTTTCTAGAAAATAATTTTTTTTTAATTTCTGGCATTATTTCTATTAAACTTCTTTTTTTTTTCACTCCTTCAAATCTAAAAAATAATCTTTTATTATTATTATTATTAGTATTGGTTAATTTCTACATAAGAAAGTTATTAAACTGAATTATCTCCCTTATATTTTTGGAAAGTCCGAATGAATTTAAATCAATATTTAATGCTTTACAAACTTTGCTTTCATATTTTTTCTTTAGAAGACAAATAGATAAGTGCTGAGTTGTTTAGGCAAGGTGACTTAAACTGACCATATTGAGGCATACCTTTCCCTTGGCTGTTTTCTAGCCATAGAAATTGTGTAAAAATCTGTGGCATATGTTGAAGACAGGTTTTTGGCCATAGAATATCTCCTGACCCAAGTAGATGAGACCCGTCAGCTCAATGAGAGTAACTCATCTTGGTGAAGGACAACATGAATCACAAAAAGTCTAGGAATGTCATGAACAGATAAAACTAGCCTTGTGCCGAATTTGGTTTGTTGCTGACCGTGCATGTACATCATATACACGTGGGAATTTTACTTCTAAACTACTGACGTGTTTCGCACTTCTTAGTAGACATCATCAGTTGCGTTTCTATCAATATTTCTATTTGGTGTCCAAAAAGTCACTATGCACTATGGGTATATAGAAATTCAAATATAAAATAATAAATCAGTAAATGTTATTCTTAAACCTTTTAGACAATATAATTTTGACCAATAAAAAGGTTTTAATTAATTACAGTATTACAACTCATCTTAAATAAATGCTGGAAGTGTCCTTCATCAGCATCAAGACATTGTTTTCTAGTGCCCACCAACTTTTCACACACTTGATATTTGAATTTAAATATTTTTGTTTCTACAACCTTGTTTGGAGCACAGCTTTTTTTTTTTTAAAGTCATTGTTTATTGGACTATTTTTATTTATTTATTATTTTTGTTTGTTCTTGAAGGCAATTCCAAGAAAATGCCGCTTCGAGCTGGTGATTTAGATTGCCCGCCACCAATTCCACAGCACCGACCAAAACCTGACGAGATACCGGCTAAAATGTAAATCTATGATATTTGGGTTTTTATTTGTTTTTTTTTTATTTGTTTTAATTATTTTATTACATCAGTTTCATGTAAATAACATTATGTAAATAACACTAAATATTTTATTGACTTGAAATTTATCAAACGTCCATCAATAGTTGTTTCTTATCCAGGCATCAATGTTGCCAGTGAAATGCATTTGCAAGTGATTTTTTTAATTTCTTTTTCCAAGTGGTGACTAAAAATAATAAATACTTATCTCTGGGCGACTTTTTTCACAAATATTCTTCCAGATACTGAGTGTAAAATGTCTTTTCAACTTTTATTTCGCAAAGTCAAATTATTTAAACCATAAAAAGTTTAATAAAATAGAAAAATATACTCCATATTTTTTTTTTACAAATAAAAAAATAAGTTTTAAAATTATTGGTTTATCCATGACATGATAGTGAAATAAGATTTCATGGTTTTGGCTAGTAACTTTTCTATCTATCTAGTAAATGGGGAAATATTTAGTTGTCAAGGTTATCTTCAAATTGTAATTGTTGTTCATTTCTTCTATTTCAGCAAATCGGAAGCCATCCATAAGGCTGGGCCCGTCCCAACCCCACGTGAACGGCTGCGAGAACGTCAGGACAACAAGGAGAATACGGAAGGAGGGACGTACAACAGTATTAACCAAGAGTTCGTAGAGGATTTAGTCTCGCGTGGCTACGACAATGACCGGGTTGTTGACGCCTTACGAGTGGCGCGGAATGATTTGAAAATGGCCGAGGAAATTCTAGAGACTTTTGTCAAACGGAACTAAATGCATCATGGCACACACACACACACACACGATTCTAGGTGGGTTAGGGTTGCTGGCTGGGTGGGTTTGTGGTTTAGGTGTGCATTTGCAATGATCTGTATCTAATATACACATACATGCATATGTACGTACGTGTTAATGTATTTATGTATGTGGATATATATATATGTGTATACATTGATGATTTATGTAGGGTGTTTAGTATGTATGAATATAAATTCTGTAAATCACTTGCAGGTTTCAAGAGCCATTTCAGAGTACATAAGTGGCTAGAAGTAAAACACAAACAAAAGATTAAGTTTTTATATATATATATATATATATATATAAAGCATAGACACTGAGTCAACAGCCTTCGCTGGCTGTCAGTTTCTTGCCTGCGCAGTCATCAGACTAAAAGCCTTTTGGTCTGACAGTCACCAAAGGGCGTTAACTCGGTGACTTTGATTATCTACTATACATGCTCTATCACTGATATCGAGCACTCTTACTATAACTATAAACAATCTCACGGTACAGATTTTATTTTATATATATATATATACATACATACATACATACATACTGACATGTACATGTCTATAAGATAGACTTATGCACGCACCCTACATGTACATTTTGCATGGAAGTCTCAAGTAAAACTGAGAGTTTGCAACTCTGTATGCATAGAGAGGGGAAATAAATCTGATAATATAAGGAAAATGACAAAAGGATTGAAATTTTTAAGAAGGCACATATATATATATAAAAAAAAACATTATAAAACAAAAGATTTTTCTTATTGTCATTTTCCTCGAAATGTATATAATATAATACATTAGTCCGGGGAGAAAAAATGGCATCACTCTTGCACCCAATGAGAATGTAACTTTAGTGGGTTCAGAGTGTAGCTTAGGGTCCCCTAAACATGGTTCTACATGTTAACAAAACTGAGTTAAATTTTTGTTAACATGCAGAACCCTAAGCTGCACTCTGAACCTACTAAAGTTAAATTCTCTTTAGGTGCAACTTCAACGCTATTTTTTTTGCCCAGACTATATATATATATATATATATTCTCTGTGTGTGTGTGTGTATATATATTGTTATAAAACGCATGAAGAAAGCTAGTTTTTTTTATAAAACTAGCATTTTTAAGAATTTACAAAAAAACGATTTAAAATTTTAACGAAGAAAAAAACGAATGAAACGAAGAAATTTGGACAATATTTGATAGGGTTGTTGTCCTGGTGATGACTACCCAACCATCCTTCCTTCCTTAATCTGTTTTAGGGGTGAGTGGGGAGTGATGGACTGGGACGGGGTGGAATGGGATTGCGGTGGAGGGGGGCGACAATTCGACCCCCCCAAGCATTCTTCTTCCACTCTTCTCCTTAAAAAAAGGGGGGGGACATCTTGGCTGTCACTGTGTGTGTGTCATTTATTTCTCATGGGAACGATCGAACCAGTTGTATAGTTTTTCCTCTTTAACAACAACAAAAAAAAAGCAACAAAAAAGAAAAAACAAAAACTGAACACCCTCCCCCCTTCCTTTTTACACTTCCCTCTTCTTCTATTCCTCCTCCTCCTCCTCCTCCTTCCCAAAAAGATCAAATGGAAATTTCCAATA
>JAUZSX010347040.1:0-10287 GCA_034780655.1 Idiosepius hallami
GGAGAGCAGTTCATCTAGGTGAAGGGTAACACCGAATATATAATGCCTGGGTAAGAGCACGTAAAAATGGCCTTGTGTCAAATTTGGGGGTGCTCACCTAGTAAAAATCATAATTAGAAAATATCTCGGAAAACACTGAATGCTTTTTTACACTAAATTATATATACTAATTGTTTAAGTGTTATGTATACTAATTGTATAAAGAATTTGTTTTTTCAAAAAAGCTTGGTGTTTGAAAATAATTTTTTTTCCTTAAATTTCTAAAACGTTTCTCCGATATTTATTTATCGATTCATTTATAATTTTAAAAAACGTTTCTTGTATCTTCTTTGTGGCTTTTAAAAACAGATTTTATAACCAAAAACCTCGTCTCTTTTGTTCTTAAGATGCTTTAAACGGTCAAGAGAAGTTGAACACTCCCGTTTCCGTCAGATCGCCGAAGTTAAGCAACGTTTAGCCTTGTCAGTAGTTAGATTGGCGTCCTTTTAAGAATTCGGATCTCGTAAACAGGAAATTCTGAACTGGATGTAGAACCCAATCAAGCACGACAATTTGATTTTTATATGTATATAGATAAACATGGAATAAATTTCAACGTCCAACTAGATAGAGGATTATATAATTTGGCCAAAAATCATGTTGGCCACTCCACCATTGAATCTCCGTACCTTGCTACTCTTCACATTGGTCCAGACTAGGTTTCTCCTGGAACCTTATTGACTACTCTCGCATCGTATCTTGTGCTGTGAAGACCACCGGCGGACCAGAGAAGACCACCGGCGGACCGGAGAAGACCACCGGCGGACCAGAGAAGACCACCAGCGGACCAGAGAAGACCACCAGTGGACCAGAGAAGACCACCAGTGGACCAGAGAAGACCACCAGTGGACCAGAAAAGACCACCAGTGGACCAGAAAAGACCACCAGTGGACCAGAAAAGACCACCAGCATTTGCATTGTGGTTTGAATAACTATTTACTGAGTAAAACACCAACATTTCTTAATATTTTTTTTATCTTCCGATTGAGCGCTGATCACGATTTGTATGTTATTTATCTTTTCATTGTTTTTTTTTTTTCCTAAATATCGATTTGATCAATCCGCGCCGATTTACACTATTTTCCAACTATCGATTCGGTCAATATTTCGATCAGGCAAACATGTCAGAAGCTGACAACATGTATGTGCAAAAATCAGTTATTTTAGACCTGGAAATTGACCTTGCAAACTGAGTGTTTTTCCAATGGGAATTTAAAAAAAAAGAAGGAAGTTTTCGTTGAATTTTACTCGTTTTATTTTATTAATTCTATTGATACTCGTGACAGTATATGGTGACGTGGCTCAGTTGATAGACAATCAGACTTCGGAACAATACGACGTTCAAATCCAGATTGTTCCTTCTGCGTTCACATGTTGACCTCAGGAAAAGTATGAAGCCCAATTTTCCCTCCAGCTATGGGTTAAATAGTGCAACACCTCACGTTGGGTGTGGCGGATGATGTCCACAATGATACAACAGAACTGTAGGCGAATGAAGGCAGCAACAGAGGATGGTCTCCAGTCGTCGTGGTTATCCATACCATTGGAACAAGGCCATCCTTTTCCAAGGGTCCGTGTGGTGACTGCAGGTGCATCAGTCTCCCCACGTTAAAAAAGACATCACGCACAGGCGTCCTCACAAAAAGAAGACAGTCATACTCGACCAACAGTGACCGCCGATGATGATGATATAGATTAGTCCAATGTTTTAAAACAAGGTATTATATTTACTTGGTGAGCACCAACCCAAGTTTGGCACAAGGCCATTTTTATGTGCTTTTTACATTCGATGTTACCTTTCACCTAGATGAGCTGCTCTCCCGAATTAACCAGCCCTATCTGCCCGAGGCTACTAAAGTGAAAGTAATGGTTTTTACTGGGATTTGAACTCGCGTAATACGATTCCAGAACCCGAGCTTTTACTAATGCTCTACGGTCGCTGATTTAAAACAAGGTATAATCTGAAAAAAAAAGATCTTTTTCGAAAAACTCTCAATGACATTATTAAAATGTCTTAAACCATCCAATGTTTTGAAACAAGGTATAATCTTAAAACACAGGACTTTTCTGTTTCTACCAAATATCATATAATATATAATATATAAGTATAATATTAAAAAACAGAACTTTTCTGTTTCTACAGAATCTTAAAGACATTATTAACATGGCATAAAACATCCAATGTTTTAAAACAAAGTATAATCTGAAAAAAAAAAGCCCAGAACTTTTCTGTTTCTACGCATGTTTAGAAAGCAGATTAATATAGAGATTATTTTAATGAAAACCATTTTTCTTTTAAATTCTAGGCTGATGAACTTCGTGCTTATGAGAACAATCGACAGGCGATTCAAATAAAACCACAAGAAGTTTCTTTAAAATTGGCCAAAGGTCAGTCAAAAAAAAGTTTTGTTTGTTTGTTTGTGTTTTAAGGCACATCAGCCTTTTTGGCCATTTAATGCCGAGTACAATCTTGTATACACACACTTAGTTTTTGTTTTTCATTTAGCAATGCAAAGATCGCTATTTTACCCATAGCTGGAGGGAATGGGGGGGATTCATACTTTTAAAAAAAGGTCAAAGTTGTTATTTATTGAAGGAACCAAAGTTTGTGAAAAGGTCATGTTCATGAGTTCTGTGACTGGTGGATTCCATATTCATGTGCCTAATGAGTTAAAAGAAAACAAAAACAAAACAAAAATAGACTTTGAATAATAATAATAATAATAATAATAATAATAATAATAATAATAAAAATGATAATAATGATAATAATAATAATAATAATAATAATAATAATAATAACGTATTTCAGAACATGTCCTACTTATAAATAAATAACGAAACATATCCTAATCTTTTTCACATAAGAAAACTCTTTCTAATTCCAAGTACAGAACCGAAATTATTTGTTTGTTTGTTCAATCCATTTCTCTTTTGATTCTAAAATTAAAACCAAATTTTCCCAAAACAACAAACATTTCTTTTCTTCTTTTTTATTTTTCGATTCTTTTATAAAAAGGCGAACCTCAAAACTTCGACTTTAAATTGCAAATGTCGGAAAACTTTCCTTTGGACATTTATTTTGTTATTGATGTCACGAACAGCATGCGGCAATACAAGGACAACCTGGCCAAAGTGGCTACTGAATTGGGTAAGTAGACTTACGGATATTTGGGACAATGGGGCCACCCAAGTTGGGTAATACAAGGACAATTTGGCCAAAGTGGCTACTGAATTGGGTAAGTAGACTTACGGATATTTGGGACAATAATGCCACCCAAGTTGGGTAATACAATTCTACACTGTCGATTGAATGGGAACAGTAACGGCTCTAAATCAAGTGGGTCAATTAATATATCATACCATTGCTAATACAGTAATCAGAATTATAACCACAGGACTCACTGATCAATGTACAGCTTGTGGTTGATGATCAGCAACCAGTTTTGGAATATTTGGTTCCATATTTAATAGAAAATGTCTTAGATCACCAAGTTTCACTACATCCATTAGGTTTCTATTTTTGGTTAAAATATTGTTTACGGCACTAAATCCTTTCTCCACTAAATATGATGATGGGAAGGCAATAAAAATAGCTTCACTTCATTCCACAATAGTGGAAACTTAACACTGCAGTGTAACCACATTTCATTCATACCTTGTTTTTCAAAGATTATCTTCACTTCTTTATCACATTGTAATTCAATGATAGTTTCTTGCAAAGGAACTTTTTGTTCTTCTATTTTATACATAATGTTACTAGAAGCCCTCAGTCTTTCACTGCCCCCCTACAGGATCTCAGGGACCCCCTATATGATAAATTTATCTTCACTTCTTCGTCACATTGTAATTCAATGATAGTTCTTGCAAAGGAACTTTTTGTTCTTCTATTTTATACATAATGTTACTGGAAGCTCCCAGTCTTTCACCGGTCCCCTAAAGGATCTCATGGACTCCCTATACTATAAATTTGGCCACCGCCCACCTAAAGTCTGTGACGCCCTCCATTCGGGCAGTACAAACCTTGTTAAGAAACCCTGATTTAGGTATTTTGAAGAAAAAAATAGATTTTGATATTTTTTTCTTTTTTAGGAAAACGTCATGGTCAAAACAGAAACGGAGAAAATGCTTAACCAAAAGGTAAGAATTTGTAGGAATGAATGAACCTAAGTGACTTCAGGTCACTTACTACTACCATGAAAAAAGACATCGTTTATTAACCTCCTAGCCCCTCTAAAGAACTTTACCAAAATCTTCCTCTTCTCCTACTGTCTCTCTCTTCTCCTACCAACTCTCTCTAAACTCTCTCTCTATCTATCTCAATTATCTGACCTCAGATTGACCAAAAGAATTTCTCCCAGTTCCCACTCCTGGCCTCAGACTATCAACATGTGTCTGCTGCTAGCAACACTGACTACCAAAATGTATGTAAAAATTAATAAAATAAAGAATCATTTTTAAGGTTAATATTTGTGTCTACTTTATCAATTAATAACCACTAAAACACAAATATCCTGCTAGCAGACACTTACTACCAAAATGTATGTAAAAATTAATAAAATAAAGAATCATTTTTAAGGCTAATATTTGTGTCCACTTTATCAATAATAACCACTAAACCACAAATATTACAAATTCAATTCCTTAAGAGCTTAGTAAGAATAAGCCATTTTATTTCTAAGTGCAAAACAACACTGACATATTAGTTACATTTATTGGCGATAACTCGCTATGAGTATGATAGTTTTCCTGTCAGTAGGGTTTAGTCAGTTTATCTGTGGGTCCTCAGATGGCTGTGGAGGCCAATCCTTGACCCACAGACTTTTTTACATTAGGGGTGATCGTTCATGATGAGTATGATAGTTCTCCTGTCGGTAGGATTTAGTCAGTTTATCTGTGGGTCCTCAGATGGCTGTGGAGGCCAATCCCTGACCCACAGACTTTTTTACATTGGGGGTGATCGTTCATGATGAGTATGATAGTTCTCCTGTCAGTAGGATTTAGTCAGTTTATCTGTGGGTCCTCAGGTGGCTGTGGAGGCCAATCATTGACCTGCAGACTTTATTACATTGGGACGATCGCTCATGACGAGTATGATAGTTCTCCTGTCGGTAGGATTTAGTCAGTTTATCTGTAGGTCCTCAGGTGGCTGTGGAGGCCAATCCTTGACCCATTGGAGGCAATCGTTCATAATGAATATGATAGTTCTCCTGTCGGTAAAGTTTACTGGGTTTGGCTTCTTGTAAAGAAAAAATTAAAAAATAAATAAAGAAACAATTGTTATATGAACTGATGGAAATGTTTTATTAGATTTGTTTGTCACTCATCTATCTAAGGCTTCCTCCTAAGATGGATAAGACTTTTATTCAAAACATTAAGTAATTTAATCTCATTTAAAATAAAGTAAAATATGAACAAGCAGACAAAATATTTCAATATAGAAAAATCATTATCAAGTGTTCAAATAAACTCAAAAAAGAAAAAATAATTATTTAGATTGCATCAACCACATTTTAGGCTTGCTCATCTCTGACAAAAGGTTGATAATATTAGTTAAAATATTCAATTGAATCATTTTGACAAGGGAATCTATCAGTGCGTGTGTGTCAAAATAGTAATAACATAGAAATAATTTCCTTTCCTTTATTGAATTTTGTTTCATTTAAGCCATTTTAATTCCACTGGGAGACATAGGGCCACAACGACAATATCTGCCATTTTTGCATTCCCTGTAACTTTCTTTTTACAGAATTGGGTTGTTATTAATATCCTAACCTCAAACCTGAAGGACCAGTACAGTACCTGATATCCTTAAGTGGTCACCCATTATAGTACTAAACAGGCTCTACATTGCTTAACTTCGGTGATCTAGCAGGAACCTGTATCTCCAATGTGACTTGACTGTACTTATTGAATTTTAATCAAAGAAAATTAGGATTAATATGCAGCCATTTTTAATAAATATATCCAACTTGATAGAGATTCAGAGTTCCCTTCTGTATTGATAATCTCAATCCTCAACAAATGATCATTTTCAAAAATTAAATCTCATATTTTTACACGAAAATGCTCTCTGCTCGGTATGTGCTCGAAAAATCATTTGTTTTCAGGAAATTAAAATTCCACATGCTTCAGATAGTTAAGATTTATCTCCAGCATGGATACGTTTGTGGCGCCATAAATGATCATTCCGAGAAAATGAAGAACCACATACTTCACATGAATAGGGTTTCTCTCCAGTATGGATACGTCTGTGACTTGATAAATGTCCCTTTCGGGAAAATGAAGAGCCACATATTTCACAAGAAAATGGTTTCTGTCCACTATGGGTACGTTTGTGACTTGATAAATGTCCACTCTCAGAAAATGCAAAGCCACATATATCACAGGAATAGGGTTTTTCCCCAGTATGTGTACGTTTGTGACTTGATAAATGTCCACTCCGAGAAAATGCAGAGCCGCATATATCACAGGAATAGGGCTTTTCTCCTGTATGGGTACGTTTATGCTTAGATAAACTACTGCTAACAGAAAATAAACAGCCACATATTTCACAGATGTAAGGTTTCTCTCCAGTATGGGTTCGTTTGTGACAAGCTAAATCTCCACTCCTAGAAAATGAAGAGCCACATATTTCACAGGAGTATGGTTTCTCGCCAGTGTGGGTGCGTTTGTGATAAGTTAAATCTCCACTTCGAGAAAATGAAGAGCCACAAGTTTCACAGGAATAGGGTTTCTCTCCAGTATGAGTATGTTTGTGACAAGCTAGATCTCCACTCCGAGAAAACGAGGAGCCACAAATATCACAGGAATAGGGTTTCTCTCCAGTATGGGTGCGTTTGTGACTTGATAGATTTCCACTTTGAGAAAATGAACAACCACATACTTCACATGAAAAGGGTTTTTCTCCAGTATGTGTACGTTTATGACTTGCTAAGTGTCCACTCCGAGAAAATGAAGTGCCACAAATTTCACAGGAGTAGGGTTTTTCCCCAGTATGAGTACGTTTGTGCCTTGATAAATCTCCACTCCGAGAAAATAAAGAGCCGCATATTTCACAGGAATAGGATTTCTCTCCAGTGTGGGTATGTTTCTGATTAGATAAAGTATTAATTTCTGAAAATGAAGCGGCATATATTCCATCAAAAATGGGGGTCTCTCCTGTATATTTATACATATTTCAAGAATATCTTTTTATATCGAAGAAATTGAGGTTGTTTCCACTTCTTGTTTGCCTTTCATTATTTAAACATTATTCTTGTTGTCTTGAGTTTTAACATTTAACTCTTTTCGAGTAGAAAAGAGATACATATATTTTACAAGGAGTTTTTTTTTCTCTTTGATATGTATTTATTCTTTTATCTTTAATAATAATTTTTTCATCTTTTTTTATTTCTGGAAGAATGTGACAATAAATTGTTGTAGATTATATTACTTTATTCAAGTAAAATGTCAATTTTTGCACATATTTGCATTTTTTTTCTCCAAGATTTCCATATTTGAAACTAAAATTTCCTCCACATTGTGCTATCCAATAGAATCTGTGATTTACAAACGAATGTAACACTTGTGGGTAATATAATTCCATTTGAATAGGTTTGTTTCAAATTACCAGAATAAAAAATCCTAGGATAATTCTTGATCTTGTTTTCTTTATTTTTCATCTTTTGATACACAATGCTGTAAAGTCTGAAAAAGAAGAAAAAAATTATTTTAGTTCATCCTAAAAATTATACAATTTTTTAAAATAAGTTTTTACTTTAAAAATTGCTAAATGTTTTATTAAAACTGTAAAACGTTACTGAAAAAATAAAAAAATTGACCAATGAATAAAAATTTTAGAAACTTTTTTGAAAAAAAAATGAGAAAAAACACTGTAAATACGGTAGACATTTTATTACGTATGATGAAAACAATGTGCAAAATTTTTCTAAAATTGATTAATTTTACTTTAAAAAAATTTCTATTAAAAAATGTTTTAATTGATAATTTTTTTATTGAGATTCATTTATTATTTTCTTTTACCATTCATCTCCTTAAATTTGCAGAAATTGTCAAAACTTTTATTGATTCAGCAAAAGTTTAAACAACATGGATTTAAAAAAATGGTCGAGATCGGCCTTTGATTTTTTTTTTCAATATTAAAAATACTGAAATTATCACAAAAATAAAAATCCCGAAAAAAAAAAGAGTTGGAAAAAACACAACTCATGATGTCAGCTACTTTTACTGCTATTTCATCTTAAAACAGCAATATACAATCAGCATCATCATAAACTACAAACAATTAATGACATTTCTGCTGCTGCTGCTGTCTACTGGCAGTTTTTTATACTTAGTCTGGTTATTTCTCAAATAGGCTAGATAAATCTGTCAAGGACACTTACACTGTATCAATTCACTTGCTATGATATTACAAAATAATTTTTTTATATTCTTATGTTGAATATTTATTCTTTTTTTGTGTTAATTTGTTTAACTTTAGTTTTGTTAAGACAACAAAGCTGTATCTAAAAAAATTTTTTTTAAATTTCAAACTTTATTAAAGTAAAATAAGACAAAAATACTTTTTCTTAAAAAATATTAAATTTTAAACTTTATCAAGACTCCTTCTTTAAAAAAATGCATAATAATTAGTTCTGTTATTTCAATATTTTCATATTAATTATGTCTGTTTGTTCGTTTTCTTTATTTAATCAAGTCAAATTTCTCACATGCCAAATTATCAAAACAAAATAAATGAAAATGATTTGACACGGTGTAAGTGTCCCTGGTAGATCTATCGACCCTATTTGAGAGATAACCTGCCTGAAGTGAAAAACAGCCAAAATTATTTAGTAATATTGCAGCCAGAGTAACTTTATCAGTTGTAATGAAAAAATAAAAGTGATTTGACACGGTGTAAGGATCCCCGATAGATTTATCGACCCTATTTAACAGATAACCGGCCTGAAGTGAAAAACTTCTTTTCTCACAAACATCTAAACTATAACAAAGTAGTTTATTTTCTTTTTGTCATTTGTCAGAAAAACATTTTTTGTGCTCATCAATCAAGGATATTTTTAATAATACTTTGATTTCTGCTTCATTTCACCCAGAGAACTTTTAAAAACCTTTAGGCTTTATCTTTCATTTCATTCAAACAAATCAGTTTTTTGTAATCCCTTGCTTTGATAAATTGTACGATTTTTCTCGGAATGATCATTTATGGCGGCACAAACGTATCCATGCTGGAGATAAATCTTAACTATCTAAAGCATGATAAATTGTACAACGATTTTTCAGACTGTTGTTCTCATCTTTATTTTTGTTTTTTACACAAAGTTTCCGTTGATAAGCCCTTCGGCCTTCATCAGGTGTACTCTATTATCAGGTGGAACCTTTTTTTTTTTTTTCTTATTGGCCTAAATGTTGTGTCAAAAAAAAAGAAAAATTAATCACATTTCAAATTTTTTGAGGCTTAATTATTTAATCATTATTTCTTTTGTTCAACAATATTTATTGCACTCTTTATTTTACAGAGGCCGGTAATTCACAACTATGTGCACACACAGGTTGCACTGGCACCACACCACACACCAACACCATCTGACTATCTTTAAATTTAAATAATAACGAAAAATGAATATCTAAAAATGATAATTTTATCATGTCTTTCTTATTATTTAAGACATTCTAAAAATCTTTGTTTATTTCTATAAAAGCAATGATGTGTATGTTTGAGGCACAATTTTATCTGTAGATATCTCCTCCTACACGAACCAGACAATATTCTTTATTTCCAGTGTAAAATGAAGGGGATACATTTTTTCTGTCTCAAAAAATTCCTTTCATAAATTCGAAAATTAAAAAAAATTGAAGTTTATGTTTTAGTAAATATCCGATGTAAACAACAATTTACTAAAATTCTTGTTGCTATTAGCAACGGATGATTTATGATAAACGATTTTTATGCTTATTTTTCATAAGCATAAAAATAGTCTTGTTTATCATAAACCGCCCGTTTTTTAATTTACAACAAATACTTTTAACAACGAATTGCGGGAAATTTTACTTTTTTCTTTTTGATTTCTACAAAATTTATTTTTTCATTTATTTTGTTTATTAAAACACTGGGAACCTATGTTTTTTGGTATCCCGATATTTAATGAGGGAGACCTATGTTTTGGGACATGTTCGTTCGTGTTTTTCTCTGCAACCATCCGTTCAATTTTTCTGAAATTTTGCATGAAGTTGTAACTTCGGTCA
>JAUZSX010347051.1:0-10285 GCA_034780655.1 Idiosepius hallami
ACGGTGTAGACAGAAAATTTCCCTTCCAAAATTATTTAAAATTTACTCTGTCAAAAAAAAAAATTCCCCTAAAACGTCTCTAATAAAACACATCAAAGATCATTAAATACAGATTTTTAAAAAGCTTCAAAGTCGCTTTTAACTTTTGATAACCAGAATCAAATCAAAATTAAAAATAAAATCAAAAATACCTGCTGAAGTTGAGAAATGAAAAGATTAAGATTCGTCTCGTCTGCCATGTTTCTTTCTTCTTTTTAATAATAATTCCGCAGTGAATATCTGAGAATGAATTTTTTTTTCATTAAGAAAATTAATTAAATTTTATTTATAAAAAATACATTTTAAGAAAGGTACCTTTTTTTAATCCTTGGGATTAGGTAATATCAATTTTATGAATATTTTCGGACTATTATCTTCATTCTTTAATTAAAAAAAATATTATTAATAATAATAATGAAAAGAAAAAAATAAAATCGTTTTTTAATTCATTTTGTTCCATTTTCACTTCTTGATATCAAAAACAGACGACAAAAAAAATAAACAAGTAGTAGTAGTAGTAGTACGTTTGCGCATGCGTGCGCACAACTCACAACAACAACAACAAACACATCTTTAGGTTTAACCCCAAACGTATATATTAGTCTTTTAGGGTCCAACTGACTCCAAAAAGATTTTTTTTAATATGATTATTTGGTTAAAAATGAACAATATCAAAATAATGATACTTTTTTGTCATTTTAAATAGTATTTCTATAGAAATGAACATTTTGCAAAATTAATTCTTTTGCCCGAGCCTGGGTGCAGGGTGCTCGCTCAACTCAACTGCTGTCTTGGCTGGGTGGCTTCTAAGTAAATTATTGTTATTAATTGCAGTGACTTAACGTAACGATTAATTACTGGATGAAAATTAAAAATTTTACAAACATCATTTGGGAAAAAAAACAATAATCCATCATCAGTGACTGACCGACCGCCGATAAAACAATAGGGGTAAGTATAATTTTTCTTATCTTTCTCTTTAAAAATATCAACCAAATTCAAGTTATTATCCAACCAATATATTTGTTTATGTTTTAGGGCATCATATCCACCTGTTTATATCATTTAATGTCAAGCAAGAACAATCATTTTTAGATTAACGTTAACGTTCCTTTTTTTTTTTTTTGTCCACACGAAGTTTTTTAATTACAATAAATGTGCACTATTTAACCTATCGCTTGAGGGAAACTAGGAATTCGTGCCTTTTCCAAGGGTATTAGTTCAATTATAAATAAAATAGAACGACGAGGTTTTTATTCGGACACACGTCGTCTGCCTAACCCAAAAACCAAGGGAACTTGCACTTCCCCACTAAGACAACACAAAATACCTTTTGTATGGTCATTATTAGTCTTTTATACAATATATTTTAGTTCTTTCTTTCTATTTATCCCTACTTCTGGTTATTTTAAAGACTGTTCAGTGTTCATGTGATTGATACAAAAAGTTTTATTTCATAAAATTTTGTTTCCAATAGTTTGAAATACTACACACAGTAGAAAAAATTAAAAATGAACTATCCCAGGAATACATCGATAGGGATGGTTCCCTTGACTGGCTGAAAAGAGAATCCTTCCATTACGACCAAAAGAGGTTGATATAAGTGGCAGCACGAGATCAAGGACTTATGACAAACGGCTTTAAAAAGATGAGCCGGCTCAGCAACAACAACAACAAATGTAGGTTCTGCCTGTCCTAAAGTCGAAAGTGTGGGGACACCTAATCTCCAGCTGTAAAGTTTTGCTTGGAGATAGATACTACACTGACTGTCATAACGGAGTTTGTAAGTACCTGCATCGGAAGATATGTGAAAAATTTAAAATCGAATGCAGTAAAACCATTGGAGCATGTACCCGGGCGAACTGTTGGGAATGACACACACACACCATTCACTATGATTACATAATCCCTACATGCACATATCTCGACAATGCAGCCGTAAAGCCTAATATAGTGATTTGGGAAAAGCAAATAATAGAGCTATGATAATAGAGGTCAGTGTACCGAGATGCACTGATACAAGCCTTTATAGAACTGAAAGGGAAAAAATAACAAAGTATCAAGGGCTAATGTATAATATGAAAAGAAATTGGAAGTTAAAAGAAGTTGCTATCATACCAGTCATCATAGGAGCAACAGGATTTATGAAAGAGAACTTTAAAAAATACTTAGCTAGTATACCCGGTAAACCCAGTGCAAGTGAAATACAAACGATTGCAATGAAAGGGACGGCTAGAATCCTGAAAAAATCTCTTGGTTGGAGTCATTAGAATCAGGGTGAATGTTTGACATCTGGTTAGATGTCCCATCCTCTTGAAGAAATAAGATGAAGAAAAAGAGAAAATTCATATTCGTGTGAAATATGTGGTTCTTCATTTACCAACAGTTCAAATCTTAAAAGACACAAGCAAACCCATTTATCAAAGAAACCCAATTCCTGCTGAAATCTATTTTCTTTCTTTTACCAAAGTTAAACTTTTTGTCTCTTTAAACACAGATATCTTGTAAAATTCTTCATTTTAACATTGTTAACATCATATATCTACTTGGTGAGCAGCACCAGCCAAGTTTGGTACAAGGCCGTTTTTAAGGTGAATGCAGTGGGATTTGAACTCACGTACTATGATTCCAGAGTCCGAGATTTTACCAATGTTCCAACTTTGCTTCCCAATGTTAACATCATAAATTAACATAGAAGAGGATCATTATTTCTGTCAAACGTGTTATTCTCTATTTTACAAAGATTGAACTTTTACCCAAGATTTGAATTTACACACAGATAAGAAACCCTTTGCCTGTGAAATATGTGGTTCTTTATATTCTTAAAGTAGACATTTAGCTGTTTATAATAGCACACACACAAACACTAAGTAGAGAAAACTTATTCCTAACAATCACATGGTTCTTTGTTTAAACACTTGGAAATTTAACTTAATATAGACACACAAAGAGAAAAACTTCAAACCTGTAAAATATTTGGTTCTTCATTTTCTTACAGTAATAATTTAAGTAAGTATAAAAGCAAACATATGACACAATTAATTTATTAATATATGATTAATTAATTAGTATTAAATAATTTTAATTTAATTAGTATTAATTAATTAGTATTAAATAATTTGTTATAAAATATAAATTTATATTTATATAATTTGTTATAAAATATAAAAATCTTTGAAAATCTAAAAATATTGTACTTGATAACCCAGGGAGTTGAACTGACCTTTAAAGCAAATATACTTTGCTGTCGAAGACACACAGCATATGTCCTACTTTTTCAAAACCAACTAAATTTTATGAAAATATGCAAAGTCATCAACCGGACCAACAATATTTTGTGAAAAAGAAAAGTTAACTACAAAATGACTCCATCAATAAAGACATAAAAATGAAAAGTTTTTAAAAACTGTCTAAAAAAAGAATTAAAAAAGAATTTTATTATCTAACCTGAAGTTAGATAATAAAATAGATAATTTTTTTTTAAGTTAGATAAAAAGAATCATTAATTGTTTAACTTGACTTTGGACAAAAGTTGTCGAAGTCGAAAAATGATTTAAAAATTTATTTTGTATAATTTTAGAAAAAAAATCAACTGAAATTTGTAAAACCCAGAAAAAGTAGAAAAATATTTTAAAAATGCAACAATCAAAGGGACGCAACTTTAACAAACTTAACAAAAAATTTTAAAAAATAAGTTTTAAAAAATCTATTCAAGGGAGGCAACTTAAAGTATTTTATATTTATTTTATTTAATTTGTGTGAGCAGAAATACAAGTTTGGTACAAGGCCATTTTTACTTGTTCTTACTCAGGCTTTGTGCATTCCGAGTTACCCTTCACCTTGATGAGCTGCTCTCCTGAGTTAATGAGCCCCACCTGCCCGAGGCAGCTAAAGTTAAAGTATCTTATATGAGAGTTAATAAATCAATTGAATTGAAAAATTGATTCAAAATGTTTCGTGAAAAAAATTGTTTGGTTGCTTTTAAATTATTTGAACCTTTTTTTCACTTTCTTATTTTTTTCTACTTAATTTCTCTTAATAGGATATCTTCTAAAGATAGCACACTGATAAGAAGACTCTTAGTTAATAGGATATCTTCTAAAGATACCACACTCACTGATTAGACTAAGATATCTCCTAAAGATACCACAAAACCACAATGATATGACTATTATCAGTAGTAATATTTCTTTGGTGAACAAAAACATTATAATAACTTTTTTTTGGTCCGGACTACGATAAAATACTGCCCTTTTTTTCTTTCCCTTTTATTTTTCTTAATAAATATTTTTCTGGCAAGATTTCTGTTTCAAGGAAAAAATAGTCTCGACTCCTTTTGAGTTCTTTTTCACATAAATGGAACATTTTCCCTAATAACCGTTTTTATCTTTGAAACAATATCGGTGTTTGTTGAGAAGTTAACAGTTTTAAATAAGCAGAAATTCCTATCTTAATAAATAATATAAAACTTTTTTTTAAATTTTATACAAGAAAACAATGAAAACCTTTTTTTTTTAGTTTTTAAAGAAAAAAATAAATTAAAAAAAACTTTTTTTTAAAATATTGTTTGTAAACAATTTTTTTTCTTTAAAAATAGTTTATTTAAATTTAAAAAGTTCTTTGTTTTAAAATCAATAAATACAATTTATGTTCCGATTCTGATTTTTAAAATTTTTTCTATAGTTGCCATAAAAAATAAACAAACGGTGATTTGAGAAAATGTCCGATTTATGTGAAAAAGAAGTCGAGATTATTTTTTCCTTCAAACTGCAATTTTGACTCGATTCAGTTCTTAAGGCAGTTTTTTTTTCCCTAATGTATTTTGATATCAGACAAAAAAAATATCTTGGCAGTTTTTTTAAAGTTACTAACAACCTGGAATAATTTGATCGGTTTCACTGTTCTGTTAAATTAATTTATTTAATATTTTATATTAATTAATTCTACACGGTGTAAGTGCACCGTGTGTACCCGATAGATCAGTACCCTCCCACCCTCGTTTAAGGGATTGGCGGCAGTGTCTGACCACCAGTATCTTACAGTCGACTTAAACGAATCAAAAAAACAAACAGTGACCTTGACCTTTTATTAACTTATTTAAAATGTGAATCCAGTCAGTTTTAAATGTTTGTTGAAGTAAAGAAAAATTATAAATTTTATTTAAAAACTGTTTATAAAAAAATAAAATATCACAAAAACTTATATTTTTTTAAATTTCTATCTTGAAAGAAAATATTGCGAATAATCACTGACCAGTTTCTTAACAGGAAGTGGTTACCGTTACTGCTTTTTTCTTTCGCTTATTTAACTAAAATAAAAAAAGTTATAGTTTTTTATATTTTAACATAAAATCATTTAGCTAAAATTATTCTAAAAAATTTTAATGCTTAATTAAATTCCAAACTAAAAATTAATAGCAAAAACTTTCCTGATTGTTTTAATAATTAGAATATCTTTGCTTTTATAAGCTTGTTGTCAGTTGTCTACCTAAAAATATTAATAAACACGACGATGAGCGCTGATCGAATTTTTTCGCTTCTCGGCCTAATGGCTTAGATCAAAGTGTAGTATCTGTTCTTATCAGCTTAATATCTGATATGTCCCCGAAATGGGAACAACGATATTAAACTGATTTTTGGAACCTGGCGAAGAGTTAGGGGCTTGCTCCACTTTTTCCACGTGTTGGCCTGGTTTAGCAGTACTTCCAGGATTATCAGCCCATCTTCCACACCAGGGAGAAATAATCAAACTAAAGACAGACAATAACTAAATAAACTGGAATTAAAGATACGTTTAAATTCCGTGTGATTGGGTACAAGTAGGGAGTTTAGCAATCATTGAAATTTTTATTTTCGCGATAATTTCTCACTTTTACAAACATTATTTTTTTACTTTGGTTTATTAAACTTTTTTTTGTTGCAAATATTTTTTAATTTACAAATATTTTGTGTATGTGAGCCTGCGAATTTGTCTCTTTTACATGTTTTAAATGTTTATTTACTTACGTTGTTTTATTAACCCTAAAGAGACGATATATCGGCCCTGGTGACCAAAGACAAAAATTTCATGCACCGTTTTAGTCTTGACGGTCATCCCTTATTTTAAAATAACTCCACTTGTACTAATATTATTTTTATATTTCAGGTCGGTTCTGGAAGTTCTCTTACCAGGATTTTTTCAGCGGCAAAAAACGAAATATTTTTTTAAAGAACAAAAATAAATTTATTTTTAAATTTGACTTTGTTGTTCAATTTGTTGTGATTCTTTTCCATTGCCTTTAAGTTCAAACAAACATAAAGATTTCTCCCAAAAGCAATTTTATTAAAACACAAATTGTATTTTTCATAACTATGACGCTTAAAAAAGATCTTACCTCCCCCCACAAAAGAAAAAATGACTTTTTTGAAAAGTAAAGAACACAAAAAAGTATCTTTATATAATTTATTTGACAACACAGTTTTTTTAGGGGAGGAATAATTATATACCTACAAGGTGTGTTAAATATATTAGTGAGAACATGTTGTGAGAGATAATGATTATTTCAATTAGCTTATAAAATTTTGTCCCTTTCAATATAATGCCCTCGGACATCAAAACACTTTTTAAGCAGCTCTTACAATCCTGGAAGACCTCCTCTAAGTCCTATCTCAGTAGTCCCTTTTCCGATGCTTCTTTTAGCTTCTCTTTTGACTGAAAAACAAAACACAAAGGATGGTAGAATTCTAGAGGAAAGTAAATTTATTAAAATTGAATTCATTCGTATACAAAGTTTAATAAAAATTTAGAATTTTCTGATAATTAACTTATGTAAAGTTTTTTTTCTATTAAAACCCAAATTAGACTGTCTTTGTCGGAAATTGAACCTGTTACCTGTCAGAAAATAAAAACTATCTTAAACTCGTTTGTACCAATGAGCTTCGATATCATCAAATACTATTAATTTGTTTCTTAAGAAACTCATAAATTTAATATTAGGTTTTGAATAAAATGTTTATTTATTGTGTTTTAAACTCAATGTGTATTGTCTCTGTTGGTGCGTTGGTAAAGGTGTAGGTCAATAAGCATTAGGATAGGCTAGTGATAGTGGTTAATTCTAGTTAAGAACAGATGAAGTTTATTTTATATATTTTAAAAGAAGAATAAAATTTTGATTTATTTCAATTAAAACAAACTTTGATCAACAAACCTTGATGGGATTTTAACTTCATACCATCTTTGTGGATCCAAACCTTCTGGACCAAACAGCCATGTGCCAAGGGAACATTATTAAAGCTCTTTAAAAATTTATAAACTCAAAATTCAATTTTAGATAATAAGTTAATCTATTAGATTTTAAACCTATACCCTGTGCTATGTATCTGTGACTTGGTTGGTAAAGGTGTTTATTGTATTGTATGTATGTATGTATGTATATGGCTTTAAATTCTGAGGATAATGGTTCAATTCTTGTTGACAGCAGACTAGATTGTGGTTCATAAATTTTAAAAGAATAAAATATATTTTTAATTAAAACCAAATTTGATCAACACACACTGGTGGGATTTGAACCTCTTATCAACCAGTTTGCTCCTTCATTCTGTTCTGAGCCACACAGCTATGTACCCAGAGCACATTATAGCACTCTTTAATAACCTATATATTTAATATTATAGTTTTAAATAATAAGTTTATCTATTAGGTTTTAACGACAGGCATTGTGCTATGTCTGTGTGATTTGGTTGGTAAAGCTGTTTATTATACTGTATGTATGTATGTCTTTAAATTCTTAGGATAATGGTTCAATTCTTATTGACAGCAGGCTAAATTATCGTTTATACATTTTAAAAGAATAAAATATTTTTTTTAATTAAAACAAATTTTGCTCCACCAATCTTGGTGGGATTTGAACCTCTTATCAACCAGCTTACTCTTCCACTATGTTCTAAACCTTCTGGACCACACAGCTATGTGCCCAGGGCACATTATAGTACCTCTTTAATAACCTATATATTTAATATAAGGTTTTAGATAATAAGTTTATCTTTTAACGTAGAGCTCTGTGCCATGTCTGTGTGGTTGGTTGGTTGGTAAAGCTGTTCATTGGGATTGTTGTCTATAAATACTGAAGATTATTGTTTTAATTCTAGTTCAAGCTAAATTGCTTTTATATATTTTAGAAGAATAAAATTATAATTTATTTCAATTAAAACAAATTTTGATTAACCAACCTTGATGAGATTTGAGCGTATCATCATCATCATCAGCAGCAGCAGCTTTGTTAATTCTTTATTCCAATCCCTTCTGCGTTAAAAGAATTGGATTTTTCATCTTAATGTTTTTGCATATATCAAGTTCGAAAAAGTGTGTGGCTTAATTTATAATCTTTGCTGAGGATTCAACAGGTTCAATTCTAGTTTCCAGCAGGTGAAGTTTAATTTAGAATAATTTCATGATTTTTTTTAATATTTAAAATATATATATATATATATATATATAAAACTCAAATCGTCATGTTTGAACAGTTTCTATATCCGGTTTTGAATTTCTGCTTTATGAGCCCAGCATGACGCTAGATCAAGCCTATGTAAAACAAGAAATTGAACTATAAACACTCGTAATCTTTAATGGTCACCCATCCACGCTCTACATTGCTTAACTTTGGTGACCTGATGGGAACTAATGTTTCAAATACAAATTGACCATATGAATCATGTTAACAAACCAAGAGTTGCTTAAATTTTTTTTAATTAAAAATACATAAAAAAAAAACAGAGAAACGTTTTTGAAATATAAGAAAAAATAATACATTTAAAAACAATTATTTTTTGAAAAAAAAACCAAAAAAAAACCAATTTTCCTTTAACAAAAGTTGTTTAAAAAATCCATATAATAATAATTATAGTCTTTTATCCCCCGTGGAATTATTATCTTTTTTAGAAAGCTTTAACAATTTTCAAAGTTGACATATGATTATACGTTTAAATCATCAGTTACGCTACATGAAAAGACGTTTTTTTAAAAATAAATTTTAGTTTTTCATTTATGGGGGGGGATAAAGAGAGAGAGAGAGAAAGGCCGTAATTTTTCTTTTTTTTTCCCCCTTACAATCTATTTACAAATAAAAATCAGCTCATCGTGTTTGTATGAGATCCTACATCCTGTCTTCTTGAGACTATTAAGTCCCACAGACCGTCTATGTGAAAACAGGAGAATTGTTGGGGCTTGCTCTGATTAGAATGTAACTTTGCTATTTAACAAAAAAAAACAATCAGAAAAATGCTTGTTCAATAATAGGCTTTCCTAATTATCTTAGGGGCAAGTCCCCAGCACCAGGCAATACTTCTAGGATTAAAAATGAATTTAGTATAGTATAAGATTAAGTATAAAAAAGCATTGAGTGTCTTCCTAGATAATAGGCTTTCCTAATTATCTTATTTGCAAGTCCCCAACATTGGGCAAAGCCAGGCAATACTGTTTAATCAAGTTTAAATTAAAAGTAAAAAAAATGAAAAGATAAAATTACAAAGAAATAAAAGGAAAATAAAATAAAATTTAGTTTGTTTAAAAAGTTACATTAAATTTATAATAAATTTGCAGTTTTTAAAAAAGAAATTCCAAGTGTGGATTATCTTTTTGCTGTCACAATTTAAACACAATGTTTATTGTATGTGTAAGGGTTTGATGGTAAGACTCTGTATAAGATTTGATGGTAAAGGTCTGTATAAGGGTTTAATGGTAAGGCTAAGGGTTCATTTGTAAAAATAGATGTAAAAATTCAAGAGAGAAGCTGTGGAAATCAGTCCATCTGAGGCAGAGTAGATGATACAAATGACTTTAGCAAATAGACCCATTTCAAACTGTGAAAGGCCTTAAAATCAGTCCATCTGAGGCAGAGTAGATGATACAAATGACTTTAACAAATAGACCCATTTCAAACTGTGAAAGGCCTTAAAATCAGTCCATCTGAGGCAGGGTAGATGATACAAATGACTTTAACAAATAGACCCATTTCAAACTGTGAAAGGCCTTAAAATCAGTTCATCTGAGGCAGGGTAGATGATACAAATGACTTTAACAAATAGACCCATTTCAAACTGTGAAAGGCCTTAAAAATCAGTTCATAGTAGATGATACAAATGACTTTAACAAATAGACCCATTTCAAACTGTGAAAGGCCTTAAAAATCAGTTCATCTGAGGCAGAGTAGATGATACAAATGACTTTAACAAATAGACCCATTTCAAACTGTGAAAGGCCTTAAAATCAG
>JAUZSX010347062.1:0-10284 GCA_034780655.1 Idiosepius hallami
TTCTTGAAGAATATTTCCAGCATATCAAGAGAATATAAAGCATATTTTAAAAAGAATATTGTCACAGCCCTACTAATAACAATGAATCTAAATGGTTTATTTTGCATTTGACGAGTTCAATTTTTTTTTCTTAGTCTTTCAAAGCAAAAGAAATGAAAAAAGATTATTTGGAAAATTTTATTTTAGAACTGAATAGAAACATGATTCAGAGAAAATTTGTTTTTAATGCTTCGTATGGTTTTAATATTTCAACCATAACTGCAAAACCAGCAGACAACAATTTGTATGACAAATTAATATCTGAATAATATTGGATTATTGTGTTAATAAAGTCTCAATTATAAAATATTGTATGCAATCGAGTCAGCAATTTTTACTAATTGTTTTTTTAATGAAAAATAAATGTTGAAAAACAAGCTGCATTTCTGAAGTGTTTATCTAATGAAATGTATTGACATTTTATTTAAAAGCTTAGAATAGATTTATTTTTGAAATGATGTGCACATTAAAACTATTTCAATAATTTAATTTATTAATTTCATAAAAACTTAAAACAAATTATAAAATTAAAATATAAAATGGAGAAAAAAATATATTAATGAAATTAATATTAAAATAGTTAAGAGCCAAGGATTATGAATACTTACAATAAGGATCACTGTCATCATTACCATCATTATCATCATCCTCACTATCACCAGAATATCTTCTTTTACAGCCTGCATTAGAAAAAGAAAAACATGGATAATCTCAAGGCTATATATAAAAACCCTTTTTATTCCTATCTTATAATCCTTTTTAAGGTACAAGTAAGGAAAGAAGAAGAAAATAGAAATATTAAACTTTTAGCATTTTAGACAAAACAAAGGGAGTTACAAATTTTAATACAACATAAAGTTCAAACTTTAGACCACACACAATACACATACAGATTTGTTCACAAACACTATTACATAAATAATTTAGGTCATTTAATGCCAGAATAGTTCTTTCAATGATCAGTTCAGATTTTTAAACACACTATAGTGTCTTTTAGTATAATTTAGAGCATTTATATCATTATCAATATATTCATTATATAATATTCACACTATGTTTCAGCAAAATGTATAAGTGTTCACTTTATAAAGTTCCTAGCAACAATCAATTGATGGTTGCAAGTTTTATTATATCAAGTATCAAAAATAATTTATGAATCCCAATTAATGATTCAGATGAATTTTGTGATGAAGAAATAAATATAATTTGTTTTTAACTCAATCAACTGAGGAAAGAGATATATACATAATCTCTGCTTGATCAGTGCAAGAGAAAGACTGAAATTGAAATTATAAATCAAATGAAAAAAAAGAAACACATTAAAATCTTACAACTTGTTTTGATGAAACATGGTGAAGCATAAAATATGTCATGTATATGCTATGATGTTTCTTTTTTTAATGATTAAATTATTTTTTTTTAAATTTTATTTCAAATCATGGTAAGATCTGGTCTAGTGGCCTTGTAATACTGTGATGGTTACATTATACAGCCACAGGTCATGTGCCAGCAAATCCTAGGTGCACCACAAGGTTTTGCTATCCGGCTCAACCTGGGTTAAAGTCTAACATAGCCTTTGTCAGATTTTTGATGATACAAGTTTCAATTTATAACATGAAGTCTTAAGACTTAGACAAGGAAAACTTAAGGGGACATCATCAGAAACATTGTTTAATAATAAAGAAGATAATATTGTAAATTTGTTAACAAATACAAATTATTATTATTATTATTATTATAAAATCACATAAATTCATTCTTTAAAAACAATACATTTGATAAATTAAAAATCTAACTCTTGCTAAAACAAACGTTTCATAATGGAAACATAACTAAGAAATTCTATTCATAATTGACATTTTGGACAGGCACCAGAAGACACTAACTTCCATTGAGCATCCAAAACATCACAAGAACATTTTTTTATAACAATAAAAAGAAAATAGCACTACAAATCCAATAATAAAAAAAGGAAATTATGTATTCACCGACACAAGCAATTATATATTCCCTATCCCTAAATTCTAGTAAGGTTATTAACTTAGAAGGAATTAGATGTTATAATAACAGTAATTTCAAAGTATACAGGGAAAAAGAGACAGAATTAGTAAACGTGTTGATATCTTTTTTAAACTCCTGATTATTATAAAAACATTAACACCTCCAGGGAGAGTTACCATTAAGAGGTCAATGGTATACAACTCTTCAGAGACAATATATTGAGCTGAAACAAGGAAACATGAAATGCAATATATACCAGTTTAGAGCTATGTTGATTGGAGGCCCTACCATCAGAGCAATACATCCACAAGTATAAAGAATCAAATAATTAAGTGGTTTATAGACTACAATGGCTATTCTTAAATAGTGACTAAAACTGCATACCATTTTCAGTTGCACACACACACATACACAGATACAAGAAGCATGTAAATGAATATTACAGTCAAAGCAAGTAAAACAAAAATGCAATTTGCAAATTGACAATAATTCAAAAACAAATCATAACAGATTTTATTTGATAAAAATCTATAGATATGGTTTTAATCATTCTTATTTTCTTTTAATTACTTGATCACAATGTCAAAAATGTTACCAACAAAATATATAGCAACAAGGTGATATTAAATATTGCCATCCTCTTTTAAACTATAAATGTCCTTAGTGGAATTCATGTAATAAGTCACAGAAAAGAATTGCCAACATTTAAACTCCAGTTGTGATTTTAAAATTAACTTAAGAAACTTTTGTTGTTAGTACATTGTTAGTACATCATTTGCAGCAAACTGCCATTAAAAAAATAATCACATAGAAATCTTTTTAAAATATCAACATATAAAAGATATTTTTATATGCTGCAATGACTTGAATGTGTCTAGAAATAGCTTGGATTTACATAGATAAGCCCTGAGAAAACCAGGCTCACATAAATGTCCAACATGTTATGATAGCCTCTGCCTGTAAAGTAAAAACTATTGATAATAAAAGTTTTGAAATATATTTCATTGGTTAGTTGCACCAAAAGATTTCTCATACTCTCATGCCTAATCTACTGATCAATATAGTACTTAACATGATGTTTGCAGCATAGTTATGGTCCTTTCATTAAGTCTTATGTAGGTTTCTTAAAGACTTCCACATGTTTTTTCATTAAGAAAAACGTTATTCTTTCAAATCTAATTACTACCTGAAATGAATTTTCAAACTTTTTTTAAAGATCAAAATATTTTTAAAAAGTAATTAAATACTTTAATTTATAAATGGAGGCTTTTTAGAGACCCATTGAAAAATAAACCAAAAAAAAAACCCATCTTGTTAACACCTTATGAATACAAAAGTAACTTACATTTGTCTTTACCACAGAAGACAAAATACCTCCTGCTACAAGCAACATATTAACAGGTTTACACTATATATGTCATATTATGGAGGATAAGAGGATAAATGGCTGAGTGTTGGTCATTTTTGTCAGTGTTTGTGAATGGTTGTTTATCCAAGACAGGAAAACCCATTTTTAATTGGATAAATAAAACTAAAATTAATGGATTAAAAAATATTCTAAGATCTGAGTGTGCATTTTCATGCATTTTGATTATTTCAATAAAAATCAAATTCTATAATATTTTATTTGAAAAGCTTTAATTTTTTTCTATTTAAAAGAATGATTAACTAGAATAAGCCGTAAAAACAAAAATGAATAATTATAGACATTTTATTTTCAACTTCAAATGAAGCAGAGATAAAAAAAAATGTGGAACTTGAATCCATGCTGTTATCTTTTGTGACATGTTAGTATGTGAGTTGCAAGGAGGACACAAGAAAAGAAATTGAATTTTTCTTATGACTGACTTTCAGAATGATAATTGTTTATCAAGAGACATTAGAAGATCATAAAGATAATCATTGATTAATGACGTAATGCAAATTACAGGAATTCATTTGTTAAGTTGTTTTTCATGCATGATTATAATTGACAGGAAGTTATAAAGTCAGATGCATACAAGATCAGATGTAAAGATTATGGCCAATCATCCTGTCTATCGTCCTACAGCCAAAACAGTGGACAAATCATAACCAAATTCAGTAGGATGATGGTCTATCACTGATGGACACCTCACACCATTTTTCAAGGTCCGAGGTCATTAGGGTCAATATTATGGGGGGGCTGAGGGGAGAAGTGGATGGGTGAGTGGTTTTGGGGGAGTTTCTGAGTCTGCTCGGGTGAGTCACTTGTGAGAATGATGTCACCAGCAGTATAAATGGAAAAGGCCACATCACCGGGGCCCACTCGAAAGCTGTAAGCTTACGACTTAATAAAGATCGTCATCAAAAACCTTCTGCCTCTGTCCCTTTTGAAAGAGGTTAATATTTCAGCGCTCAGCAATGGAAAAGGGGCTAGGAAGAAGGCCCCCCGAGGGAAACAGCAGGCGACCCAGCTGATGTAGGCAATGAACTGGCAATTGAGTATATAATGGACACAATAACGTAAGAATACCCATTTGGGGGTGGGCCGAGAGTTACCCCCTGGCCAGAAGAACAACGACGCCCCAAAACTCAAGAAGTGAACCTTGTTGTAGAAGAAAGCTTGTAAATACCAAAAACGAATCATTTACACGCTTCTTAATTTTCATTATACACCCTGGCCTGGTTTGAAAAGTATTCAAGCCCCCTAAAGTAAGATTTCCTTCCCATTGTCCTCACTATCTTACATACAGTCCTGGACAAATCATGTCCAAATTTATCAGATGATGCTATCTAAAACTAAAGCACTTACCAATTTTTAAGGTCAAGCCCAACTGTCATCAAGGTCATAGCCTTTGGATGTATACTGTTTTACAGCTAAAACCAATGCACAGATAATTACCAAACTTGATATGATGATGGTCTCCAATTTCTGGATGGTGCACACTAATTTTCAAGGTCAGGGTCAAAGGTCATCAAAGTCATAATCTCCAACAGCCTAAAGCACTTGACTGATCATAACTAAACTTACTAAGACAATAGTCACCTACTGCCGGATCAGAGATCAAATGTTATCAAGGTCATTTCCTATTAAGGTTTATATGTAAGCTCTCCTATAGCCTGAAACACTGGATCAATCACGGCTCAACGTGGCGTATCCGAAGTAGAAATGGTTATCACTAATTGTTAAGGTCAAAAGTCATCAAAGAATTTTAAATACGAAAATATTACGTTTACACATAATTTTACATTTTTCTTCTGGTAGAGAACATATTTCCAGACTAAAACTGAAAACATAAAAATCAAATTAATTTGGATTCAGCAAAATTATAAGTGAAATTTTTTTTTAACTTTTCTTTTTTAAGAAACAAGAACAACCAGTCAAAATGTAGTAATTATGAGTCCATTGGCTAATTGGTATCATAAGTTTTAGTAGCAGAGAATTATAAAATTTAGAAACATTTGTCAATATGCATTCATACAAGTGATAATCCTTTTCTAGGCTGAAATGAAGAAATGTTCAACAATGACATCAACAAAATATGTGGAGATGTTTTTTTGAAAGCTGATAGTTTAGCTAATTAACATATACTAGCAGAAGTTAGATCAAAGATATGGTGGATAATTAACAACAACTCCTGAGGTCGACTAATTTAAGGAGTGAAGATAGTTGTCCTTTTTTCTCTCTGCCTTTGAGTCATTGGAATAAGTATGTATTTGTACTTCATCATTTTTATGATTCTTTTTTGTATATGTTTATTCTAACAAACATACATATAAATACATATTTATACATAAACATAAATACACACATACATGTACAACTATTGCTACTATTTGACTTAAATAACAAATGTCTCACTCAAATATGGCTTTTCATATCAGCCAGAAACCAACACAAAACCTGAATTTATTAGATGAACTTTGATTATTATCTTTATTCAAGTTATTCAGACTTCTACACTAATCTTCAGTAAAAAACACATTTAGTGAAATGTTGGTTAAAGTTATGATTAATTTTTTGTGCTACTTTAAATCAACAGGGACACAAAAATGTTATACTCAATCATTGTAGTTCTTGTTTTTATGGCTTTTAGGGCCTAATTAACACAGACTTGTTCAACCACAATGAGAAAACATTTAATTAGATAAAATTCCTTGCATTTGAAAGCCGGATTTAACCTGTAAACTCCATGTTGAATGTCACTTAGAATTTATATAGCATAATCAATATGCATCTTATATATGTAATGATTCATATCAAAATAAATACTATTAAAATCTATAAAATTGAGAGGTGTGCAAAGAAATACATAAACAATAGTTTCAAAGTATAGGGACTAATTATTTTTCCAGAGAAGTAGAATTCTTCAAAATAACAATATGCAACAGTGTTGAAAAAATTCAGTTCATAGCAGTTGAATTTCTCTCTTACCGAAAAACCTATTTTTTTTCATTCTTCCAACGTTCTATTTTCCTTGCATTTTTTTCTTTTATATATAGAACTAAAAAAAACTCACTTATTTAAATACAATTGATTTGCATAAGAAAGCTATCATCTAAATTTCTGTGCTTTTGCAAACCTTATTCTATCACTGTAACTATAATTATATACACACATAAACCAAAAATAACATTATAAGATACTCCAATCTATATTCAGCAAGTTTCAATAAAACAAAAACTTTTAACAATAAATGATATAAAGGTTAATATGGTGCTAAATCCACAACTGAAGCCTTTTTTTAAAATTAAAGAGTCATTTGGTTTACTTGTTAGTAAATACTAGCAAAATAACTGGTATTTATGGGATCCTAAAAGTTGTAGTGAAACCTTTCTACAAGTTTAATTAGATACTAAAGTTTCTCATTAGTAAATAATCTTAACACATTATAAAAAGCTATATGTAAAAACAATATATCAGTTATTGGGCAGCAATGGTGGAGCGTTGGTAAAAGCTCAGGCTCTGGAATCGTATTACGCGAGTTCAAATCCCAGTCAAATCCATTACTTTCACTTTCGTAGCCTCGTGCAGATGAGGCTCGTTAATTCGAGAGAGCAGCTCATCTAAGTGAAGGGTAAACACTGAATATAAAATTCCCGGGTAAGAGCACATAAAAAAAATCGCCTTGTGTCAAGCTTGGGTTGGTGCTCACCAAGTAAATATAATATCAATATATCAATATAGATATTTATACTGGGAATGAAACCATCTTAAGTCAGTACATTTTTATTGGTCAACTGAAAACTTCCTTCAATAAACTCAGACATAAACATACAATAATTGCACACACATTAAAATAAACATAAACTGTTAAACAAACACAAAATCAGAGAAAATGATAAAATACATGCAAAGAAAACAACATGTGCACATACTCTACTCATGTGTAGAGAAAGACAAAAAACAATAAACTCTATAAACACATAACAAAACAATCTTGCATGCAGTCTATTTGCTAACTTCATTTCTTGAAGTTAATCTGAGAAAAATTCCTTTTAATTACAATCCTTACCTTTTTAATGTAAAAACAAAAGAAAAAAACATAACTAAAAAACAGCATTTATTTTTGTTTTATATTTAAAATGTGTTTATCACTTCACACACATCAAAAACTGTACAAATTTACAAAATAAATAGTTTTTTTTTTCTTTTATGAAATTTTATATTTGGTTGTTTAGAAAATATTATTTGATTTTTCTACAATATTTTTTCATATTGGAGCCAAGAAGAAATTTTCAATGAGATTTTTACATATTTAATTTTTAATGTGTAGCATTTAATAAATCATGATTCATTTCTTTCCGAACATCATTTTCAAGCATAAGCTTTTAAAATATAAAACAGATTTTTTGTATGAATTTAAAAATGGTTTTAATGCTTTACAAACAGCCATTAACACTATTAAAGCAAGAAGTGATAAATCAATTGATGATCAGAGTAAACAATTATAATTTGATTTCTAAAGTTGATTAAATTCAATTTCAATGAAGGTCATTTCACCAGAAAAAAATTCCAATCAAAGGCATGGTTTACAGAATGAGAGCAGGTTACCCCCATAGTTTGAATAAAGGGTTGAGTTCGAAATTCTGTAATTCTCGATTACGACAAGAAGGTTCCCGAGATCGATCACCTGAAGAAGGCCGAAGGGTTAATCAGTTGAAACGTTGGGAATATATCAATGATAAGGATGGGGATGGCAGTCCGACTAATAGTTGTACATAACTTGAAGAAAGATAACAATTTAAAATAAATTTATACAATCAATACTCATATTAAACATTAACGGAAGAGGGGAGTTAAAATTCTAATACCTTGAATAAAGATAATAATAATAATAGAGGTCATCTATTAAATTAAGAAAGCTAATATTCATATTGAAAATAACAACGAAATTGAGATTAGGAGTAGAAATACCAAGAAGAATGGTAATTCTCAAAACTCATTCAATAGATTCAGATAAATGCTATTAATTGAGAGCATAACAATAAATTCTAATTTTGTATAAAAGGGCCGCAAGGCGCATTCTTCGTCGGGGGTGCTTTGTGGCTAAGCACTTCACTGATACACTCTGAACCCATTGAAATCAAATTCTTGGGAATTTCCAGGTTACCCCCATTTTAAACTTTCATTTTGCGTACGAGCGAGTACCCTTAAATAATAACCAATAGTCAAAATGAGTTATATTTTGTTAACACACAGAAAGGTGTTCAAGAGACCCTCAGCGACACTCTGGACCCACTGAAGTTAAATATTCGATTGGATGCAACGTCGAGGCGATTTCTTCCTGGACTTTAATAAAAGCTGACGATCAATATAAATTGCAATGATAACTATGAAAATAAGAGTACATTTTGAATAAAGATAATAATCAAATCATCAATCAAATTAAGGCAATCAATAATCATACCCAACAATGAAAGTGAGAGTAGACATCTAAATAACTTGAACAATGATCAGATAATGATTAAGACGAGTAAATTAAACGTGTGTGTGTGTCGGGATACTAACCCATACAGATTTAGCCGGCCCAAGCGCTGAACACACACGATTCAGTGTTGAGTATCATGGGAATATGAACTTCACAAGCGGTCCCAAGCCGCATGTATATATGCCTGTCTAACCAAAGACTAAAATTGCATCAACCCAGTGGTTTAACTGCGCCCTCAGACACTAACCTGGGTGCCTAACCAAAGACTTAGGGTACATCAACCCAGTGGTTTAACTGCACCCTCAGACACTAACCTGGGTGCCTAACCAAAGACTTAGGGTACATCAACCCAGTGGTTTAACTGCGCCCCCAGAGACTAACCTGGGTATTTTCCGTCCCGGCGTAAGATACAGTAACTGGTTTTCTTAAATAGTCACCCATCTAACTACTGACCAGGCTCGACGTGGCTTAACTTCGGTGATCTGACGCGAACCGGTGTCTCCAATGCCACTTGACCGTGTGACAATATTAAGTGAAGTAAACTGACAAACAAAAAACAAAGAAGAAAAAAAATATTTTTAAAAATCCTCTAAAAGAAAAGAAAAAAAATAAAGAAAAAAAACAGAAAAGAAAAATAGAAAAAGACAAAGAAAAAACAAACAAATTTCTGGTGAAAACCAGAAAAAATGAGAGAGAGAAAGAGATGGAGACATCAAGAAAGAGAGAAAGAGAGAAAGAGAGAGAGAGAGAGAGAAGAGGAAGAGGAATATTAAAGAAGAAAGAAAGAAAGAAAGAAAGAAAGAATGAACTGAAGAGAGAGAAGAACAATTAACTGTTTTTTTTTTCTGTGTCTTAGAAAAAATTACACTACATGTGAAATTGGATAAAACCATCTAATTGTGCTGTTAACACTTCTTCTCACATTAACCCTTTGAGCCCCGACTTATCAAAATTAATAAGTAGTCACTCAGAGCCGTTCTATTAGAGGAACATATCAAAGCCAATATATTGGTGTGTCTTTTTTGCCATATGTTGTAAGGGTCGATATATGTTTTAAAGGGTTAAGGACATATCTTTCCTTTTTGTCTATCTCTATCGTTCTATCAACGAATAGATCTATCTATCTATCTATCTATCTATCTATCTATCTTTATAATTCTTTATGAATAAATTACACTGTATGCAAAATTAAAAATAACACATCCTATTATGTTTTTGCATCGCTTCCTCCTTTCCTTTTAATTTTAAAGCGACTTTTCTCTCTTTTCATCTCTCTCTAACTCTCTCTCTCTCTCTCTCTATCTATATATATATATATATATATATATATATATATATATATATATATATA
>JAUZSX010347073.1:0-10283 GCA_034780655.1 Idiosepius hallami
ATCGGTAAAAGAACCGATGAATACAAATACCTTGAAAAGCTTCAAAGACGCCGTCCTACGGCATCTCAATCACAGTAGTAATCTCTTTCAGCATTGTCGGTAACGACAGACGCTTGCCTGCTACTGCCATCATCATATTCAGTGGAGAACGGATTTATTCTAACCAAAGATAGAAACCGAATGGATGTAGTGAAACGTGGGGATCTAATTTTTTTTTCTATTAAATATGGAACCAAATATTCCAAAACCTATTGCTGATCATCAACCACAAGTACACATTGATTGGTGACTCCTGTGGTTATTATTCGGATTATTTTATTAGCAATGTTTTGATATAATGATTGACCCACTTGATTTATAGCTGTTACTGTTTCCATTGGATCGACAGTGTAGAATTTCTTTGAATAAACTATACAGATATTCAATTATTTATTTTCAATTTAGTTATGTACTACCACTACTACTAACATTATAATGTAATGATGCATGTAGGAAGGGGCGGTAGTAGGTACCCGAGTATTCTAGGGGGGGGCGTTTGCCGAAAAAGGTTGGCAAACCCAGATCTAAAGAAAGATATATCAGTAATGAAATTGAATTGTATTAAGGCAGTATATACAAAACTTATTTTAGAGTCGGTTCATAATAAATTCAAATTATATTACTATACAATAAATCTCTTCATAATATCGACAGATATTATGTTTACTTGGTGAGCAGCACCAACCAAGTTTGGCACAAGGCCAGTTTTAAAGGGAATATTTACAGATATAATGAAATAAATTGATGCAATAAATGGATATTGATTTTGGCAGAATATGTTTATTGATTTCACTCCTAAAGTTAAACAAGTGACTTGTTGGTCGAATGGGTGGTAGCTCCACTACAATATTAGTTTCTCCTCCTGAATAAAACATATGTAGATATAACTATATACTTATAACAATCGTGTATGTATGAGACCGTACATCCTGTGCTTTTAAAAATAAAACCACACTAGTTCAAAGAAAGAAAAACAGACTGTTTATACGTAGAGCTCTTCATAAAAAAACTATAATAGTTATATAAAAATATGATTTGGACCCCTAAAATTTACATATCTACAGTACTAACAGGCTTCGGTAACTACTATCGAGAAGAGTATTAGAAATGAATTTAGTATTAAAAAAATAAAAATGAAAATATATTTAGAATAAAAAGAGAATCAAAAATGGATTTAGTATTAAAAAAAATAGAAATGAATTTATTATCTAAAAGGGCATAAAAGTTAATTTAGATTCTAAAAGCATTAGAAATGAATTTAGTATCAAAAAGCATTACCTGTCTTCCTATATAGTATGCTCTTTTAATTACCTTAGTAGCAAGACCCCGGTGCTGGGTAAACTGGGCAATACTTCAAGAATATATATATATCGAAATTCTATATTTGATATATAATAACGAATCTTCCATTTCAAAAACTGAATATTGATAATCTCCGAGATTTTGATTAAACAATTTCAATTTCCTCGTTGATTTTTTTTTGTTTTGTTTTTATATTTATAGATTTAGTTTCAACCGAAGGAAATTTATCATCATTCGCAGATCACAGTCCAATAAAGACATAATGGAAATGAAACCTAATAGAAAATACTTTTTTGAAAAAAATAACGATACCGCCTTTCAAAACAAATATCACCATTTTGAGACCTTGTATTCATTTCAGTATTCCATGCGAAAAATCATTACGTAAAGAATCTTTCTGATAAACTACGCAAATAATAATAATAATAAAAAACCCTAATATAAAGACTTTTGAAATGGTATAATCACGAAAGTCTTATATAGTCACGAAAGTCTTATATAATTCCTTTTGGTTTAATGCTAGAGCTTCTTACACTTCTACATATTTTGATGTTGTGGAAATAATTTGTGTACAATACGATGGGTGGGGGAGCAACCCGAGGCCACGGAGAACAATGCAAATGGCGGCACCCTTGAATTTTTCTGATTGAGATATCGTCCAGTCAACGTGAACTCTCGTTGTCCATATGCAAATAAGGAGGTGTCACTGTATGTAAACGGGTCGTTTGGCGAACACGGGGCAGTCAATTGGGGAATTCCTGGAGGACGGTGTTGTGTGTTATTTGTGCTGCTGCTACGTTTCTTTTCCACACCGCGAGTGTCAGTGCGACCTTTTTAGTTACAAGACATTCCAGTGGTTGTTAAAGGAGGGAGTATTAACTAACAGTGTTAAACCGAGTTTGTGTTGATATGCCGTTAAATCCCAAATCAAATCAATTTTGAATCAATTTTACAATTGTTTTTTTACATAATTGTAAAATCGATTCAAAATTAAGATGAAAAAATAAATTTGTTTATTAAATACTTTTTTGAATGATTTTAAATGATTAAATGTAGAGTTAAGGTTTTTTTTTGACGTTTTCTAATTATTGATTTACAATAAAATAAATGTTTATTTCATTACCCAATCAAATTGCTGTCTGACAACGGTGCAAGTACCCGAGCAAAAAAAATATTCCGGACAAATTTCCCCAATTGCTTGTTCAGCAAATGTGCCTGGAATCATATATATATGATAGGGAAATGGGAAAGTAAATACCGACGATATGTGATAGAAAATGAATAGAAAAACAAGAATGTATACTGTGGTGGTTATTCCACCGACAAGAAGAGAGGAGTGGGTAAGAAAAGGCAGTAAGTTTTGCAACGAATTTTGATAAGTTGGGGTTCAGATTTAATACAAATGATTTGCTATAAATCAAACCAAACACCTACCCTAACCCTTCCCTAAGGAGTAACAAATATCTCCGGAACAATTAATTTCCGACATAAAAGAAATACGACAGTGTGTGGTATGTATTTTATTTTATTTTATTGATTCCATAAAGCATGTTGGTATCTTTGATCTTTCTGCGTGATTTTACGCTTAAACTATAAATTTACCCACTTTTCTAGGTTATGTTGCCTTTGGTTACTTGTCAGTGGAAACGTTTAAAATAATGTTCTGGTATCGTTTGAACCAGATAACTTTCGGATTTTTATGTTATTTCTAGCAAAAAAAAATTTAATCCTTTGAACTCTAAGAGGCCGATATATCGGCCCTGATAGCATAAGGCAAAAGAAAAAATACACCAATATGTTGACTTAAAGGCGCTTTTGCAGAACAAGCAAATGGAGAAATTTGGCCGAACCCTAAACCCATACCCTAAACCCTAGCCAATCAAATTGCTGTCTTCAGGTGCAAAGTCCCCGTGCAAAAAATATTTCTCCATTTGCTTGTTTTGCAAAAGCGCCGACTTTGATATGTTTCTCTAATATATCGGCTATGTGCGACTACTTAGTAATTTTGGTAAGTCGGGGTTCAAAGCATTATGAAAGGAAACTTGATCGTTTGCATTAGTTTATTTTATTTTATTTTTTTTTTTTTTCTTTTGTTATTTGCTCGTATTCTGGGTAGTCAACTGAATCTGTGTTTGTCGTCGGTATAATAAGGTCTTTAGACAATAGAACTTTCCGTCAGCTTGGCTGACTTTAACAACAGAAAAAAAAATCTGCAACAGTGAATGTACCACCTGTTAAGATAATCAACTCTGTCGTGCCGGAGAAATTTACGTCTCCAGCTCAGAGAGACAATTTGGCACAAGTCTCTGAACATCAGCATCGAAGCGTGTAATACAGACTTTAGTTGCAATTTGAAAATAGAAGAAGAAAAAAAAAAAAGGAAATCCTGTCCCGTTTGAACATATCATTCCTCACTTTCAAAAGTATATTCATAGATTTTTCTATAGAAGTGAAATATAACTTCAGATAATTTAGTCCACGATGCATAATAGACAAAGCAGGAAAAAAGGCAGAACAAGCAAATGGCCGAATACTAAACTCTAACCCTAAACCTTAACCAATCAAATTGCTGTCTTAGAACGGTGCAAAGTCCCCGAGCAATAAAAATTTTTCTCAATTTGCTTGTTCTAGAAAAGCTCCCATAGTTCTATTCATTCTAAATTCCCTGATTGACTTATTCTCCACTTTCCGCTATACACAACACACTTTTGGGTATTTGTTTAGTATTGGGTCCATATTAGCTGATTTGGCGGTGATAGGGTTGACACTTCAAAAATTTCCACAGTGCAGGTCGAAAAATGCTAGAACATATTTAACAAAACCAATGTAACGAAATAACCTTTTATTGACATTAAATAAAAGTACGAATTTAAAAACAAAACGAAATAATTAAAACTCAAACCAATGTACTGAAATTAAAATAGAAATATAAACAATTGTTTAAATCTTAAAACAAAAACCAATATTGTGGATAGGAATACTTTTTAAAAATTAAATATTTTTATTAATGAAAAAGTATAACGACAGTAAAAAGCATTTCTATTTCCAATATTCTTTTTTGTTTTAAAATCGAAAATTCAAACAATGGTTTGTTTTTTCTATTTTAATATTACTATATTTTTTTTAGTTTTAATCATTTTGTCTTTAAATTCGTTCTTTTCTTTTCCCGACCGGCAAATCTGTTAAAATGGGCCCAAAACTAAACAAATCCACTTAAGAAATAGTTAGAAATACTGAATAAGACTTACCTGTTGTTGGCTGTTAAAAAAATTGAAAAGAGTACTTCAGGAATTCCTGCCAATATTATAGTGTGAAAAAAAAATTGGAAATGGCTACTCAAGTTGGGTCACCACGTGTCTGGAGTAATATTCCTGCGCCGGCAGCCATCTTGTAGAGAATTTATAGACTGGGACGAGCGGTGAAAGGCACGTCTCTTTTGTTATAAAAAGTAGTCTACTACCGGAGTTGCGAGTCAGTTGTGTCTAGCTAGTCTTTTGGTACATGTTGCCATCGAGTAAATGTGGTATTTTGGTGATTGCAGTGTGTTGTGGCGATGAATATATGTATTTATTGATTATAAGATGTGAATGGGTCATGAAAGTGTCTAGTTAGGGTAAGATCTAAGTGTATGATCAGCCCGACTAGCAACCCCCATTGGCCTTGTGCCAAATTTGTATATTTTTATACAAATAAATATAGAATTATTTTTTTAAAAAAAGAAAGAAAATTTCGAAGAAAAAAAAGCATCACGTTATGACGTCATAATCTTACGTCAGTTTATAAAAACGCTATTTTTTGTATCTTTGAAATTTTCTTTCTTTTTTTTAAAATACTTCATTCTCTCTTTCTCTCTATCTCTCTCTGTCTCTCTCTCTCTCTTTCTTTCTCTCTGTGTGTGTGACAGAGAAAGAGAGAGAGAGAGAGAGAGAGAGAGAGAGAAAGAGAGAGAGCCTAGTTCATTTTTTGTCAAAATAATAATTTTAAAAAATCCCTTGTTTTTTTCTTCTACCTTAAAGGTCTGCAATCGCTGAAAAAGACGATCATCGGCGGAATGCAGCAAATGAGAGCATAGTAAAAGTTATTGGAGCGCGATGCCCGGAAGATTCTTTTCTGGAGAACATTGCAGACGAACAGCAGACCAGACACGAATCAGTTTCACGAGGTTCATGACCAAAATACCCGGAGCAAAAACCAGCCCAGGCTACAGTGAAACTAAAAAATAAAAAAAATAATTAATGAAAAATAAGGCCTTTTTGTAGAACAAGCAAATGGAGAAATTTGACCGGAATATTTTTTGCTTGGGGACTTGCACCAGTTGTAAGACAGCAATTTTGTAAAATAAATTGAAAATTGGGATGAAAAAATATAGATTTGTTTATTAAATACTTTTATAATAATTTTAAATGATTAAACATAGGGTCAGGGTTTTTTTTCGCTTTTTGATTATGTTTGTTTCGATTACTTAATAGGGTGAGGGTTTTGTCATTATAAAAGTATTTAATAAACAAATTTATATTTTTCATCTTAATTTTCAATATTCATTTTTCGATTTCGGAATAGGGTGGGGGGATATTTCGATCACCATTTTTTCGATTTCGCTATTTCGATCACTATTTTTTTGATTTCGCAATAGGTTTTTTTTTTCGATTACCCAATATTTTTTCATCCTAATTTTCAATTTATTTTACAATAATGACGTCAATTTCATTAACCAATCAAATTGCTGTCTTATAACCGGTGCAAGTCCCCGTACAAAAAACATATTCCGGCCAAATTTCTCCATTTTCTTGTTCTGCAAAAACGCCAAAAATTATTATTATTATTATTATTATTATTATTATTATTATTATTATTATTATTATTATTAATAAAAATATTTTAATTATATTTGTTGTTGTTGTTGTTGTTGGATCCCACGGTAATCACTAGGTGCTCTCACACCTAGCAACCAGTGGTTTTTACTAGAGTCGAAGTGACAACAAGTCTCCTCTGATTTCCAGCAAGTTCCACACCATTCCTGTCAAAGACTGTACGGTCCACTTTCCACACCTGCCAATGCCCAATGGTAATTCCTGAAGACAGAGTGACAATAAGTCTCCTCTAAAACTCCAGTTCCTCTGGACACCTTGCAGTCAGTAACTACAAGTTCTCCTCATAGATAGAATGGTTTTGCCCGGGATTTGAACTCGTGTAATACGATTCCATAGTCCGAGCATTTACTAATGGTCCGCCTCACAGCCTAATTGATGAATAAAGATAATTAAAGTTAATTTCTTTTGGTCAGCATTATTGAATATTATATTTACCTAGTGAGCAGGATTAACCGAGTCTGGCACAAGGCCAGTTTTAAGGGTAATGCAATGTTTTTTGACCGGGATTTGAACGCGCGTACTACGATTCCATTGCCAGAGCTTTTACCAATGCTCCCACTTCGCTGCCTTATGGAATATTATATTTACTTGGTGATCACCAAAGTTTGGCACAAGACCATTTTACGTGCTCTTACACGGTCTTTTTATATTCGTTGTTACCCTTCACCTAGATGGGATGCTCTCCCGAGTTAACGAGCCCCATCTGCTCGAGGCAGTTAAAGTGAATACAATAGTTTTGACTGGGGTTTGAACTCGCGTAATATGATTTCAGAGATTGAACTTTTATCAATGCTTCACCGTCGCTCCACTGCCTTATTGAATTTAATTGATCATTGAAGGTAATTCTATTCAGTTATGTTGGGCTTTTGTAAAAAAAAACTAACTTATGTGGACATTTTCAAGAAGGATGAGGGAGTTCAGAGTAGCAACGTATTAGCTGGATGTATGGAGAATCGGGAAGACTGGATACGACGATGGAAGGCTCTTCTGTGGAAGACTTAGAAGACCTAGAAGACCTAGAAGAAGAAAAAGAAGAAGAAGAAGAAGAAGAAGAAGAAGAAAGAGAGAAAGAAGAAGAGAGAGAAAAAGAGGGGGATATAAGCAGAAAGAGATATGGATTGATAGATGTATATTTCAAGTGTGATAATGATTTTCTAATTCATCCTAACAATTATTTTCTGCATTACAAAATATCTGTGAAGCCAAAGAACCTTGCAGCCCCTGCACCGCCTCTCCTCGTAATTGTCGGGACTGCGGGGGCTATAAGAACTCTGACTTGATTTGCAATTTTAATATGAAGCAAATAATTCCATGTGAAAAATTGATATTCGTCAAATTTGAGAAACTAATTTGTCAACCAGTGGCGTAGCAACAGTATTAGCCGCCCGGGCGGTTGTAAGATTTGCGCCATCCTGACCACTGATAATCCGTAATTTGGGCAACCCTAACCACTGATAATCTGTAATTTGGGCCATCCTGACCACTGATAATCCGTTATTTGCGCTACCCTGACCACTGATAATCTGTAATTTTCGCCATCCTGACCACTGATAATCCGTCATTTGGGCCACCCTAACCACTAATAATTCGTAATTTTCTCCATACTGACCACTGATAATACGTAATTTGTGCCACCTTAACCACTGATAATCCGTTATTTGTGCCACCCTAACCACTGATAATCCGTAATTTTCGCCATCCTGACCACTGATAATCCGTAATTTGCACCACCCTGACCACTGATAATCCGTCATTTGCGCCATCCTGACCACAGATAATGCGTAAAATAACCCTAAATTTATTTGTTTTTATGGAACTACAATCAAGGATCTATATTATATTCAACATATTTAGTTTTTATTTTCATAGGAAAGGAAACTAGTGTCACAGTTGAAAAATCCGTTTAAAAATAATAATATTTACACACAAAGAACATATTACAACCTTAAAAACTTTTGTTAGCTTTTTACTAATATTACTTTCATTGTCTATTTTCAAATGTTGAAATCGTAAAATAGTAGTCTGTGACAAGAATATTCTTTAATAAAAGCATATTATTACAACCCTCTAAATACCAACCCAAAATTGTGCCTACCAGGGCAGAGGGGGCGGTCCGCTCAGGTCGGCACATTTTAACTTTTTACTAATACTGCTTTCATTGTCTTTTTTCAAGCCCTTAAAATGCTGCCCAATCAAATGTGCCACTCAGGGTAGATCCCACCCCTTCGCTACTCCCTTGCTACGCTACTGTTGTTTACTTAAATCAGGGGTCCGCAAGAAGAAGATAGGGGGTCCGTGGATTAACTCATCACGTGTAATTCAAAGTATAAATTTTCAATGTCTGGATATTTATTTTTAATTTAATTTAATTTTATTAATGTTCGTGAATGACAAAAGTTTCTATTACATGTCAACGTTATTTATAGAAAAAATTATTTTTTGTACTTTTTTAACAGTGGTGTGGTGTAGAGTCTACACCACTGTTAAAAAAGTACAGTGTAGTATATAAACTACACGGATTAATAAGGGGGTCTATAGGGTAAAACTTTAAATATAAAGGGGTCCGCAAGTCAGAAAGTTTAAAAACCCCTGACTTTAATCAGATTTTTAGGATACCAGACAAATGATTTGTGTTTTACTCCAAAATAAAAGATAGTCTTTTTTTGCTTTTTCTATTGTTAAGAATCGAACCAAAATAAAGTTTTTGATTCTTATAATATATTTTTTATTTATTTATTTTGAGAAAATGCATTATTAAATTCGACTTCAATAACCTTTGCACGTCTTCAATTTTTAATGCTATAACAGGAACAGACTATTTCTTGAAAAGTTTAATTTACTTTCACCGTATGCTCTATTTCATTAGTTTCACTGGGACATACCTCATTAGTCTTTTTTTTTTAAATAAAGGTGATTTGGCGAATAGAAACTTTCATGCGCAAACATTGAAAGACCAGCATAGAATAAGAAGAAGTTTGTAATTGGAGTCATAACTCCGAAATATAACATACTAAATAAAACACATCTTAATAGGTTTTTGATGTTTCTACACTACGTTTGAGATGAGCCTTTGTAATTTAGAAATTAACTTTATTATTTTGACTTTTGTCCTCATCTTAGTAGGTTTTTGATGTTTCTACACTGCGTTTGAGATGAGGCTTCGTAATTTAGGAATTAACTTTATTATTCGGACTTTTGTCCTCATCTTAGTTTTTTTAGGTTTCTACACCACGTTTCGGCTTAGTCTCCCTAAGCCCGTCTTCATGTGTTTTTTAACCGTAAACACCTAAAGACTGCCTTAGGGAGACTTGGCCGAAACGTAGTGTAGAAACCTAAAAAAACTAAGATGAGGACCAAAGTCCGAATAATAAAGTTTATTCCTAAATTACGAAGCCTCATCTCAAACGCAGTGTAGAAACATCCAAAACCTACTAAGATGAGGAAATAGTCCAAATAATAAAGTTAATTCATTTTCTTCTTTGTTTCGCAATATCTTTGAAACGTGTTTCGTTTTTATTTGTCTACTTGACTTTCCTCCCGACTCCACAAGTGCTTTCACCTCGATTTTTCTACGACTTCTATTTTCGAACAGACTAACCGACTGGAATTAATCTAGCCAAATGTTTCCGAAAAAATCCTTACAACTTTTTTCCCCTCTGACTGTGCCCCTAGTTGCGTGTCTATGTCTATATCTTTTGTTTGTGCTATGAAATCGTATTACGCGAGTTCAAATCCCAGTCCAAACTATTACATTCACCTTTAGCTGTCTCGGGCAGATGTGTCTCGTTAACTCGGGAGAGCAGCTCGTCTAGGTGAAGGGTAAAACCGAATGTAAAAAGCCTGGGTAAGAGCACGTAAAAATGGCCTTGTGCCAAACTTGGGTTGATGCTAACCAAGTAAATATAATATATTTTGTTAGTGAGTGAGTTTCCTCATTTGTATTAATTGGATTGAGTATATGATAAGGCACAGGACAGTTCAAGTAGAACTGCTTGGGGCAACCGTTAAAAGGGAAGTAGTTAAAGGAAACCCCCAAGGTGGGATTTTATCACCTTTACTATGGAACTGTAT